>JANLJB010005372.1:0-26502 GCA_026212285.1 Bursera cuneata
CACCACTGGATTCGTCTCGACAAGATGAGTGCAACGGCACCGGCGGTGAGGTAAGACGACCATCGGAGATGGTAGATCGGATACATGAAAGTCGAATAGTTTTACGGTAATGCGATTCCGACATCGGACGGATAATCGGGGCCTAGTTCTGAGATCCTCAGGCCTAGAGGAAGAGATCCCGACCGGTGGTGCAGCCTGACATTGCCAGAGGAGGGAGATTGACGTTGACATTGTCAAACCTTCTCTGTGTCTTCCGGTGAATACAGACCTCGGACCGGCGAACGGAGGACACCACTGTGATCAACGTCCCGAGAGCTTTCTGTTGCTACACATCCCGTCGCCTAACTCGCAAGGAATACGAAGCATCACTAGAGACGGTAGTGAGCGCTATTTTTCGGTGAATAGGGGTGTTTCTATAGAGTTTTGAATGTTTTGGCCTCCTTTGCTGTTTATATAGATTTTGTGCTCCAGGTTGTTTCTGCAAAGTTTCAAACCTTTCAAAACTTTAAAATCCATCTCGACACCCCAACATCTCGATATCAACTCGTCCTCACATGGCCATCCAAACACAACTACCAGGCACTAAAGACGAGAAATCATTGAGCCCACGTAAAATTACCTTTTAGTCCACTTTTCTGAAAACTCCCGAAAACCTCCAAATACTTATATACACAACGTCATCACGTCCGTGTCATCCCGTATATGACATAATTACACACTTTTATGATTTTTAACTTTGAAATCTTTTACTTACACCCCTAAATCACTGTTTTTGAAAATTCGGGTTACCACAGTGTTAATTTTAGAAATTAAACTATATGGGTTTAATTGTGTAATATGGCTAGACCCATTTTCATTCTTTTATTAAATTGGATTTAATGATATAAGCCCAAGCCCATTAGCCCACTAGTGTTAGAGAAGGACATGCTTGGCCTAGAAGAGTATTTTAAGGGCAATTTTGGAAATTGTCAAACTATGAGATTAACATGAAACTTCCGAACACATTATAAAATGCCAAGTGTAATAGAAATTATACTATTCATCATCTCCTCCTCTCTCTTGCCGAATTGTTCTCAAATTTTGTCTTCAAAATTTCTAGTAAAATTTAGTCAATTTCAAGGTAAAGAAGTGTCCCTAACCATTAGAAGAGCATTATATCTTGTTTTTGTGTAAGTTTGTGGTGATTTGATCAAGATTAGACCAAAGAAATACCGATTTTAAACTTGAAGTTTTTGTGAGTTTTCTTTCCATCAAACCTATCCTTTTGCATCTCAGATCTTGATCCTAAGCTTAATTTTCGACACACATATATGATAACACTTTGTAGGATATGCTCCGCAATGGAAAAGGCATGGGGAATATGCCAAAATGGCCATATTGGAGGGGGGTCTTTGAAAAATAACCAAGTTTCAATGTTTCTCTCATTCACTTAGCCATCAACAGTGATATATCTCTTATATTCCCTATTTATCGTCACATTTGTTTTTATAAAAATCAAATTTTAAAGGAAAAAATTACTAATGGTCCGGTACTGTTCACTCACGATTCCGAGTACTGTTCACTGACAACCCGAAATTCAAAGAAATGAAACTGACGCTCCAAGACTGTTCACGGTACTATTTATCGACAGGTTGGATACTGTTCACTTGACGGTTCGATTTTATTCACGGTACTGTTCATTTGACGGTTCAGATACTGTTCACTGTTCATTTGACGGTTCGTACTGTTCACTGATGGTTCGGATACTGTTTACTATTCATTTGACGGTTCGGTACTGTTCACTGACGGTTCAGATACTGTTCATTGTTCATTTGACTGTTCAGTACTGTTCACTGACGGTTCGGATATTGTTCACTATTCATGTGACAGTTCATGGTACTGTTCATTGACGGTTCGGATACTGTTCACTGTTCACGGTACTATTGTACAATTTATTTAATTTTTATAAAAATAGATGTGAGGGTAAATAGGGAATATAAAAGAATTATCACTGTTGAGAGCTAGGTGAATGAGAGAAACATGGAAGTTTGGTTATTTTTCAAATACCCCTCTCTAATATGGCCATTTTGGCTAATTCCCCGAAAGGCGTCTTCTCTTTAGAAAAAGGAATTTACTCTAGGAAAGAGACATTAAATTATGGCTAACAAGATTGCACTATACTACAGTAATTTTTTCATGTCATATTTGTATTACGCATCTTTATTTTATGTTATTTAATTATACCGTTCCTTTTCTAAGTAGGACTTTCATCACGTAGTCAAACAAGTCTCGAATATCTTAGCTAACCACTTAGGACATAAAATTATTGTGCATGTGATTCTTGTCAGTGAAGAGATGAAATTCTCAAGAAATATGTGTAAATGGGGATAAGTTCTCTCCCTAATAAATAAACAAAAATTTTGGGTGAAGATAGATGTAATTGACAGAAACCTTTCCTGAGATTTCACAAGTGCCCAGACAGATGAATGTTCAAGAAATTACTACTTGATTAGAGAAAGAACGCAAATGGCATAATTTTGGATAATGCTGGGTTAAGCTTTTTAAATGTGGAGGAGCCAATAGTTAACAAAAACCTCCCCTGAGGTTTCACAAAATAAATTTCTTGAATTTATTTAAAAATTTGACATTTTCTCTCCTTCGTTATGTTAATTAATGTCAATTTTTTTTGTGAAATAAAAAAAAAAACTAAATTGCAATTATCTATGAAATACATATAATAAATAAAAGTGATCAAATATTTAAAAAAATAATCAATTTAAACCAGTTTTGCTTTCCCATTGTTATTAAAATAGCTTATTCCAATAAATTCATAAAATATTTTTGTTTTTACAAGTAACCAATTTAATTTGCACAAGATTTATATAGAGGCAAATTTTATGTATTTTATATGTAATATACGACGATACTATAACATAATACGAATTTCTTAAATCTATCTTTATATTACCACTTTAATATTGATTTATAAGGTTAAAACGTATTAACAAGTTTTTCATTTATCTTCCTGCACATACAAAATTGGTAATGATAATAAGATTTTAAAATGCGGGCAATACATATTGTTGTATATAGAGTTTTTTAATGTGTGATTATAGGATTTTACAATTTTCAACCACAGAATGTCTGCAAATTAGCTCCTATAACATGCAGAATGTTAATGTAATGCTCAACCACACATGAAACCTTCATATAGTTACATGCACTTAATCCAACAACAATATGTGGGAATTGCATGTGGTTAACTAATATCAGCTATGTAGATTAACAGAAAAAGGGAAATTTACTCTAATCCCCCAAATAAATTTTGAAAAAATATTTAACTCAAGATTTTTATTAAATTAACACTTACACCCCAGATTTTTGGGGGTAAGTGTTAGTTTTTGGAGAAACAATGTTATTTTTTGAGAGATAAGTGTTAGTTTAACAAAAGTTTAGAGCTAAGTATTTTCTCAAAATTTTAAATATCCCTTAACAAAAATGTGTAAGATCTATGCATCCATGTTTGTAAAGGGTAAAAAATAAGTTTGTGGGGTCTCTTGAAAAGTGATAATATTTTAAACTTTTAAATGTTTGACCAAATTTTATGTGTCAAGTATCAACTATACCGGTTACCCTAAATTCTTTAAATACAGACATAAGACTTGACAGTTAGATATATTACATAGTCCATAGGTCCGACCATGGAACACGGACTTAACCCTTCTTCTCTGGCCTGACTAAACTTTCGACAGTTTTTTACTATTTCCACTGCAAAATCACTCCAATCAATCTCAAAATCCATCCCAACAACAATAAAACACAAATTTAATATATTTATACTCCAAAACACATTCTAACTCAACTTATCCTATTCTTATCTCATCAATAACAAACATTTTTTCAAGTTGAAGCAAATAATATTAACTAGAAAAATCTAGTTTCTTCTTGCATTAGGTTTGCTTTTAAAGAGACTGAGTTTGTGTGAGTGTTGTGGCTAGGAGCAAAGAAGAGAGAAGATAGAAGAAAGGAAGTTTTAAAGTTGAAGATAAGAATATTTTGGATTTCTTGGCTGAGGTTGGCTAGGTGTATGAGAGAATTATGAAAGTTGGCTATATATTATTTCAACCCCCTCCATTTGACTATTTTTACTAATTTCTCTAACCCTAAATTCTTTAAATACTGACATAAAACTCAAAATTTAACTTTATTGCTCAATTCGATAACTTGACATATAAAAATAAAAATAAAAGAGTTTTATCTATTTTTAAAAGACCTTTTAAAATTGGTTACTTTTTCACATTTTTCCGAGATATTATGATGGTATGTAATGAGAAACTTTAAAAGAAAAAAAAATGGCAAACTTAAGTATAGAAATCCTTGAATTCTCAGAGCTAGCTGTCAAAGCATATCTTATGTTGTGCTCTTTCAAACGCACTAGTAATATGCATTGTTTGTGAGCTACTCATTAAGCTCCAAAGGCTTGAAATATTTCCCGTCTATGAGGTAAGTGCCAATGCTTAGACGAACTGCCCACACATCCTTAGGCTTCCTTGACACTATTCTGCACATACATTTACTTATCAAATTACCAAAAAATGTTTTCATAGAAACCAACTTAAACAAAAAGAGAGAGAGAAGAATTCATTTTTGTTTATCAATTACTTTACAAAAATTAGAAAATGGTTTATGCATCTTCGAAAAACGTTTTCTGAAAACAATATACATACCCACTTTCACACAGAATCGAAGAGAGCAGGAAAGAGTAGGAATACCTTCCAACATCACCGGGCTTGACCAAGCCAGAATTAACCCTGAGGCATGGCACTGAGGCTGCAGTTTTAATCATTTTGGGAGCTTCAACAACAATAACAGGCGACCCAATCTCAAGTTTTGGTTTTCTTGGTGGCAACTCTGCTTTTCCAGAAGATGATTCTTTTGATTCACACTTTACATGGAAAGTTGGCCTCCAGGTCCGAGTGCAATTCAAGCTGTTGAATTGGAAGCTTGGATTGCTATGATGAGGCTTTGAGTAAGCAAATGTCGAAGCAGAAGAGAGGAACAATGCCATGAGGAGGAAGAACCTGTTGACTTAGTGAAATGAGATAATACTTGTGTGGTTCAAAGGAGATTGTGTTGATATGAACTCTCTGTGTGTGGTTTGTTTGAACATGTTGCAGTACCTCTAGCTATATAGATATGAGATGAACTTGTAATCAATAGGGCAAGCTCATGCAAAAGATTCTACTTCATTAGGTCAAGACGATAATAATTCGATAATGAAAGTAAAAACGAGAAATATTAACAATACTTTATTTTAACTTCCTTTTTATACTTTAACTCATTTTCAAGTCACATTTTTACCCCAAAAAAAAAATTAAATTAGACAAGTTCTTCAACTTCATGAAATAATGAAATGTTGTTCATACTACATGCTCCTTCATGGATACCCTCATTTCTTCAAATTTCAAATAAAAAAAAAAGAATATTACAAAATTGTATTCCGAGATTACATTCCAAATAATGTAACTAAAAAAAATTGAGGTATAAAAATAAAAATCAAATATATTAAGAAGATTTACAAAATAACCAAATTTAAGAACCAAATATATTAGGAAGATTTACAGAATAACCAAATTTAAGGAGGTGAATTAAAAAATAACTAAAAATTTAAAAAATTTAATTTAACTAACCAAACAATTCTCCTATAGATATTAATCTACTAAACCATTAATCTATTACAGACCAACAGGTTAACCAAAGATGTCCAAGCATTTCAGGCTAACGGATCAACGGACCAAAGATTTTACTAAACAAATCAAAATTTTAAAATTTTATTATTTTTTAATTCAAACCCTTAAGTTTAGTTATTTTACCACAACCATTATTTATGGTATAGATACGGTTAAATGTATAGGCTTGCTTTGCACCACGCTACAGTTAAGATAATCATTTCTAATTTACAAAATATCATACTAGGGAAAGAAATAAACAATAGAAGAATAATGTGCACATCTTAAAATAGCATGAAGCTAACGTTTGGCAATTTACCAAGATATATCCACTTCCCTATATTTCCTTTAAAAAATTTAAAAGGGAAGAATCTATCCACAAAACAACAAAATACAGCAAAACAAAAGGACCGGAACTTGTAAAGATAAACAAATACGCTAGACAGTTGGGTCAGAAAGAGCAGGAAACAAAAAAACCAAAAAAAAAAAAAGAAGAATATTTACAAGCTATACAAAATTCCATGAGGTATTGGAAGATGATCTCTTCACTTCAAAGTTTACAAAAAAAAATTCTCTACCTCCCTGCTCCGGAGCCCCTTTAGCTGTGTCTGTATGTATTCTTATTTCTTTGAGTATGTGAGATAAGGGTCTTGAGCAAGAGTTAAAACATCCGGTCTCTCTGCTTGGTTATAAGTTAGACATCTACGAATTAAATCCTGCATATCATCAGAGGAAAGGAGGAAAATATGTCTAATTTCAATCTCATTTACCTAAATATCAAAAAACAAAATAAAAATAAAGCTACAGAGCCAATCACCCTTGACAAAATTGTTGTCTTAGAATGTTGTTCCAAAAAATAAACAAGCTGAAGGTCGTCTGCATGGGCTCTAAAATCATCTAACTTTAATCTTTTTTCTAAAATTTTATTAAAGAAAATAATATAGTTTCTTCTATCCCAAACGCACTAAGAAAATTGAATTATGAAACTGTCACTGTAGAAGAAAGACAAGATGCAGCAACAACCAAAATGGCCAAGGAACTAACCTTTGCCTCATTTGACACAGCAGGCCTTGAAGGGAATTCAACCTTTCGTGCTTTAATAATTGTGTCCTCACGTAGTATTCGTTCTTGGGTTTGATCATGCCCAAAAGGACGACGGCCGAAAAGCATTTGGTAAAATAAAATACCAGCTGACCAGACATCTACCTGTTTCACAGAATACAGCATCTTAGATAGAGGCTAAAAACCAAGTGAAGAGTGAAGTAGAGAACAGATGGTGCTTTGAAGGAGATAAACAGTAAGGTACTATGTAAGGAGACTGTACAGAAGTAGAAATGGAAGAAATGTTTAACTCAACATGCAGGGGAGGCTTTTGCTCCTTTTTCTATGCATTAAATCACTCAAATCTATACACATGGTGAAGAAGAGGGGAAGGGGGAGTTATTGAAGTCACTGACCTTTGATGAAATAAGCGGAGTTTTGCTGAGCTCAAAGCACTCTGGAGGCAAATACCTAAAAATACAATATCAAAACATTTCAATCTAATTCAATTTGGTACTGAAAATGTATCTAAATATGTGATCAAGTTATCAATGAACATCACAGTAGAATTTTGACACATGGCATCCTACAGAAGTCCTGAAACATCTAAGTATATGTGAACTGCAACACTCACCAGTATGTTCCAGCTCCCTGGGACGTAAGTTCCATACCCTGGGATCCAACGTCATCCTCTACTATCTTGCTAAGACCAAAATCAGTCACTTTTGCTACACCAAACTCATCAAACAGGACATTCCCGGGTTTCAGATCATAATGGATAATCTTCTGTGCTCTTTTGTTCATGTATATAAGGCCCTGAAATATCTGAACAATGATAATCCTAGCTTCCCTCTCAGGCAATATAGGTGTCGCTTTTAGAACAGCATCAAGATCTTTTCCTGAGAATAAAAACACATACAAAAGTATGAAGGGCAGATTCTAAAAATTCAATTCTCATGGACCAGCTTCATGGTCTACACTGCCAGTTAAACTAAAAAGGACTTTCAAATTGAAGATCTGTTTGCTACAGCTGTATCAGTAGAGCTTAGGGATCTTTTATTACAAAATTATTGGTTATTTGGCTGTTAATTACAGAACTCTTCTGAATTAGTAGATCATTAGGCAGCACAAATTTAAATGTCTTCTAGCAATTAATTACTAAGAGAACTTTACTTATGAAAAGGGTAAGCTAGAAATTCTAATATAACTTAAGCGTACTTTGATATTTAAAAATTCTAGAAAAACTTATTAAAGAAGCCTAAATTTTGAGCTTGTTCTAATAGATGTAAATTAACTTTTCATCCACAGGTTGATTTAAGACAACTTAGGTTCTTTTAAAGATTTTAGGATCTTAATTACATTTCCCTTATGTTATTAGGATTTTATTTTGGTTTAGTTTTATTATAAGAAACTTGATTTTGTTTTCTAGTTAGGGTGATTTTGACCACTACAATAGAGGCCATAGTTATTATTTTTCAAACTGGTTATAAATTGATATTGATATTTAAATTGATTTCCCCCATAATTTCTTTATGATTTTCCTTCCTTTACATCTTTTGATATTTCTTCTTCCGTCTCTTTTGGTTCTTATCCCATCATAAGCTTTTCTTAAGTGGCAACTGACCAAAAAAATGAAAAGAGTTTTAAATATTCAAAATTCTTTCAGTCAATAGATAAACCATATTAAACATGCACCAATATATGGTTGAGGTAGAGTAAGTATACCACTACAATATTCCAAGACAGTACAGAATGTATTCTGGTCAATCTCAAACGTGTCCCAAAGCCGAACAATGTGATGATGCACCAAGGTCTTGTGAATATTGTACTCCCGAATAGCATGCCGTATGTAACTTTGTTTCTTATCTTCACTCCACTGAGCATTCAGACCATGAAGTTTACATGCGACGTATCTATGTTCTACCAAATCATAAGCCTGCTGGAAATTTCTTACTTCAAATCACTGCAAAAAGGTATATTTTTACAATTGCCAATATTGGCAAAGAAATAGTCTAAACGTTTATCATAATAAAATAGAAGCCTTAGCTATATATGTGGCAAAATATTATAACCATCTACTGATAATATCTGCCAAAATTCTGACCTTGTAAACCTCACTGAATCCTCCTTTCCCAAGAAGATTTAAGAGAGCATATCGGTGGTTCAGAATCTGATAATTGTTAAAACGGGAACCATCCTCATCCCGTATGCGCTTCATTTCACGAATAAGCCTTCCCTTCTCTAGCTCATAACGATCTCTCTCACGCAACACAATTTCTTCCTCCTACAGAAAATACAACAAATAAATGTTAAGTAACATATATGACCAAGGGTACTGCAATTCTCAGAATCCTTAGAAATGAGAAGCATGACATGGAACCAATGAAAATGCCAATTATATATAATACAATAACTTACACGTTTGATGCTGGCTAGACGGGATTTATAAATCTCATCCTGAATGAAAATATCTTCTTCTTGTGCTCCCGATTCTGTATCACTCACATCGCTCTTGTCTTCAATAAGCAGTAAAGGTTGTTAGTATTCAGTATATTGTAAAAACAATACTAAGAGGTTAGTCTACTGCAGGAATTAGTGGTAATTACCTATTCTGAAAAAACAAAAAAAAAAAAAAAAAAAATTGAAAAAGTTATGTTGATTTAGCATCCACAACAGAAACAAGAAAAATTTGAAAAAAATTGGGACATGCACTATGATATATACAACAACATTTTAATCCAATGTGACGCGGTTGGAAATTTATGGCATAGAATAAGTCAAGATTTATTAGGCCATCCCAGGTTCTTATGACTCTTCAATATGGAGACTTTGTTTGCTTTAGGGAGAAGGAAAAAGGCCAAAAAGCCTTGGAAGTGCACGTTTTCTGCCTTCTTTGAGGAAATATCATAGCAAAGAAACAAGCAAATTTTTAAGAGACTAAACAAAGGAATAAATGCTTGATCCAATCAGGATATTGATGCATGCTTAGGATAGCCAACTATTACATTTCAGCCACCCTTCCATTTCGGTCTAAGCAAGCCCAAGGTCAATTTTAACCCGAACAAATCCAAATTGGTAATTAACCCTAAATTCATCATTAGGATGCAATGAAATCCCCTTAGATGTTAACTAATTAGATTGCATAGGCTCCTAAATGAGAATTTCTTTTGAAATTGTGCTTAGAGGTGCTATTTTTCACTCCACTTTGATGGAAAATACAAGCCAAAACATAACACCAACACAGGTAGCTTAATTATGTTAAGAACAGTACTTATGCAAGTCATGCCAGCCTGCATACACAAAACAAGAAACCTGAAGGAAGAGAGACTGGAGGGAGTAGGGAAAAAGAGAGGTTGCATTGCAGAGAATGATGCAGAGATATTTAACTGAAAAAAGAATGAAAAGGAAAAATCTGCTGATATCTAATAAAGTCTGAGACACAGCTAATCAGATATTTGAGCAAAGAATTGACAGCTAATAAAAGTTTTTAATCAGGGTGAGAAAAGTTCATATCTTTGAGCAATCCTAGTCATAATTTCATATATTGCATGTTTAGGAACTGCTACAATTAGTACAAAAAAAAAAAGCAAGAAAGCAGGAAATTGTTAATTATTATTAAACAATGCTTTTACCAGATTGCCGTTTCTTCAGTGACTTCCGCTGCCGTTCAACAGCCTCCTTAGTTTCTAACAACTGCCTCTGAAAAAGAAAGAAATGAAAAGAAAAGGAACTAAATCAACCACAGCTCTTTTAAACAAATCAAAAATCAACAGAGATTGATAGATGGAGGACAGAGGACTAACTGTTTAGTAGGAAGAAGAGGAGGTCAAAATTTCCAAAAGAATCACCAAAAGAGAGCCTAACCACAAACTAAGCGCTAAAGAGAAAATCAAAATGTGGAATCCCACAGGAACAAAGGCTTAGAAAATATTAATACAACTTAAAGGCACTCACTGAACATATTTTTGGGCAGACATCACAGACACATTTAATGAGAACTTGTCTCAACAATATGGACCAAGTGAACTATGGCAATTCAAGATTCCTTCTTTCTCTTCTTTTTTATTTTTTTCCTTTATTAACTAACAAACTATGATAGTTGTATTAAAATAAAGAAAGATTTCCAAGAGTGAACTAATTCACCAAAAAAGGATGAGCCTAGGAAAGCAAAAAGATCTATGAGCATAGTATTCTGGGAATGTCCAGAGCTTAGTACAAAAGCCACATATTCCCACCATCATGTGCAAAATTAACCCCAAGCCTGTGCCAGCTTGAATGAATAAGAAAAGAAAAAATGCATCCTCAAACTCTGTTGACATTAGAGCTCGAAAGGAAGCCAGAAACGAAGACAGGAGGTCAAACTTACATCGGTAATGCTTGTTTCATCAACTCATTTGCACTAAAGACAGCAATTTAAATTTTTGTCTCTAATTAGATTTTTCTAGAATAGCGCACGGACAACTTAAGAAGGAATGAATAAAAATAATTCACAATGAAAGCCACAGAAAATTGTATGTGAAATTAAGAATCCACTGGTTCCAAGAGGAAGAGAAAAGAAAAGGATGAGAACTTACAAGATGTGCATTTAAATCTTTCAATGCTTGCCCATCTTCCCATGTCTCAGATATGACAGTTCCAGCTCTGCAACATATAAAAGCTAAATTCATAACATTGCACTTTAAATGAGGAACCACTCTATAAATTGTGATCGGAATTATCTGCCGCTTTCACCAAAAAATTTGGGCAACAAAATCCACAAACATATTGCAAATTTTGGCAAAGATCAACCACTAAATTAGTGCCTTATAGGCTTTACTTTTATATTGTCCATAAGTAAAAATGTTTGATGTTAATCAATACTGGTATGTATCCATCTCCAAACTGGCATGTTTCATGCAAAAAGGACTCTGCAAGTGTGGAATATTTGTTCCTGCCCCGTTCAATAGCTTTAAAATTATGGTACAAATTTTTTTGGAGAGGCTACTATTAGCTGGTTCAAGAGAAAGTTGTTCTTTGGAGATGATGTTTTCTGTCTGTGTTTGGATTTTATGGTTGGAGACAAATAAAAGAATACTTGAGGATGCTATGGTGGAAGATTGGGTGATGCTATGCGATAAGTTCATACTATTGCTTCATTATGAGCTTCAATTACAAAGCAATTTGACAGGATTTCCTTCTTTATTCAAAGTGATTGGTCAGTTGTGTGCTTGTACTGAAGTTGATGGTTATTTGTATTTTTTGTCTTATTTTCAGTGGACTTCTGGTTCATTCTTTTGCTCTTTCTTTCGCAGTTAATTTTAAACTCTTTTTTCCTATTGAAAACATAAACATGGTTTTCCCAATTAGTTTCAGATGATCTTAAAATGATTATGATCATCCTGATGTTTGCATATTCTTTTGTACTATCAAACATCATTATATACTGAGTTCTTTATGATCACCTGCACAACAAATGGAGCATGACAAATACATTCAAGTACATTTATAAGCTTAAGAAATAATGAATACCTGATTACACCCACATTGCCAAGTCTCACAGAATCCTGGCGCACTTTCACCCTAGCTTCCTGTCTCTCAGCTTTCGATACGGATATCAATAGATCAGATATCATTTTTGTCCTCTGCATATGAGAAGGAAAATAGAATTGATAACTTTTAGAACACAGTGGTGCTAGGATCATCAGTGTAAATATTCATACAATAAATATCCTCGGTTGCCAATCCATAACCTTTTCGGGAGTGAAAAAAAATTAAGCATGCATTAGAATCTGAAAGCTTATAAGCATTATTTTAAAACATAATAATAAAGACACTATCAAAGACTTTAAAGAAGACAGCAAAACGGCAGTCATCTCACCCAGGTGGGGAAGAATAAGACCAATTACTATTTAGCGCATCATTTGCAAAGATTACTGAACTTGTAGTGATACAGTAGTGTCATCGAAATTTTGTGACAAGTTCATAATCAAACANAAACAATTAAAATAAGCAGATGATCGACACAAAGTAAACAATGTTCCTTCAAGAAAGAACACCTTTGGCTTCATTTGTTGTTCATAATCTTTCAGGTCCTTCAGTTCCTACACAAATTACAGTTAGTGTTAGAACATAAACTAACAAAATAGGGCAAAAGTCTAAATAATTTTTCATAGACAGCAATTATACACCTTTTCTAATTGGCGGCAAAGGTTCTGATAATCAGAAGCCTCTTGACGAGAATTACGCAGGTCCTCCTCCAATATTGCAACTTTTGCACGTAAAGAAGTGAGCTCCTCCTTTTCCAAAAAAAAAAAAAAAAAAATAATTGGAATCTTAGATGTCAAAACNAAGTGAGCTCCTCCTTTTCCAAAAAAAAAAAAAAAAAAAGAATTGGAATCTTAGATGTCAAAACCTTGCTGTAACTCTGGAGAAAACTGCAAGGGAAAAACTTTTCTTTTTCTTTATCTTCATGTTTATCTTTCAATTCAAATGGTACCATTTTTATTCACAACATTAAAAAAAAAAAAAAAAAAAAGGCTTTCCCAAAACATTTCCATGAAACATACCTCTAATGACGAACGATTGTCAATCCGAAAATGTTCTTTAGGCCTATTGTCCTACAAGATGGATATAAAAGAAAACAGTCAATACAAGTAATCTTATCACAAACAACGCATTTTGTAAAGAAGATGGAGATGCAAGGGAAAGGAAAATCTAGAAGGGGGCAGGAAAAGAAATTTTAATGGAACATAGTTAACAACAGGTGAGGTGTAAAAATTTAGAAAAACTATTTATAGTTTAAATTAAAGTCTAGATAATAACTTTCCTAATTCATTATCCCTTTCTACATAAACAAAAGAAATTTCCTTTCCTTATACTCTCCTTCCTGTCTTTTTATTTCTCTCCCTTTCTTGTAAATTGAGAGCCATGCAAGATGTAAATTATTTGAACAAGCAATGACCTCTTGAAAACAATGGAAACCTGTAAATCACCAGCACATCTTTTTCATGTCCTTTACTACTTTCAGAAAAGTTATAAATTCTACAAGCATTCAACACAATCGCAGATACATCCAAAACCTTCACTCACATATCCAATGCTACTCCTCCTTCTGGAGGTCCAATGTTAACATAAAAATCAATGTTAAGAAAACACTTAATAATACTTGCAATCATAAATATTTCCTTGCTACTCATAAAATCATCACAATCTCCAAATATTTGCCAACAACGGAAAACATCAGTGATAAAAAGCTAAGAAAAATGGAGCAACCAGAAATTAATCAAATTTCAAATATTGAATTTATACTTTGGGCAAACAATTAATGCAGAGTTATAGTCTTATTATTCTCCATTTATGCCCATATTCTTTCTAGGTTCAGCTTTTAAGGAACCATATAGTAATATCACACATTGGATTCCACATGAGAAAAAATAAAATAAGAATTATTAATTCAATATTTGGAATTTTGGGGAAAAAAAAACTATAATGTAATTTGGTCCATCTGCAGATAGAAATCAGTTTATCAACAAAGGGGTTGAAATTTATATGCAATGGATAAATCTTAAAAATGGATCCTTTATGGTGTCCTTGTATTTGTGAATAACTAGGAACAATCATTCATTTGTACAGCCTGAAACTAAATCATACTTTCATGTATTCTTTGATATCTTTTGAATTGCAACACTTTGCAGCTACCTTTTGTAAAGCCTTTACAAACTTTATGAAATTAAACTCATTTTACCATATAAAGAATAGCAAGTTGGAATGCGATGAATGGAGCACATAAATGCAATGCAAGCTGTCAATACCAATTCATGTAAGTGATACTAATCTTGACAACCACATAACCACCACGTAAGCAATGTTCAGAGAAATATACCAATTAAATGCACCCATAATGTAAATTATCAAATATATAATAGATTCAATCACTCAAGCACCCAGTATAAAGCACAACATGAGAACCAACACCTGCACAATTAGGCCATTCAGCAATACAACTCACCCAGTCGCAAAAATTTCCCATTTCGTGTTTGCTTCAATACCTCTAGGTGTGACATTATGTACAGTAAACATGGCAATCTATCCAACTTCCTTACCATTAAGTAGTCATCAGTTAATGTATCTTAAAAGGACACATCCAAAAGGTTCCTGCTCAGTAAAATTACGAGAGAAGGTCTATTCAATCCCCTAACATAATTGAAATCTTCAGATAATTTGACATTATAATAATATTTACGATCATTTAACAATGATGATGACAACAATAATTACAAATTGCAATGAAAAGTTTAGGCACAAAATCAGAGCAACTTATGCTAGTAAAATCATACCTTATTGTATGAATTCTCAGGCTGGCCATTTGAAGGTGAAACTGTTGTTGCAGATATTTGTGACCTCGTCTGTTCATTCGCTCTGGAACCACGGCCTCTACCCAAAGCAGAATGCCCCCTACCACGGCCTTGTTTTTTCCTATTTACATCAAAAACTGACTTAGACTCGACAGCTTCTGTAATCTTTTGTCTTCCATCAGTCACAGCCTGCTTTAGTTTGAAAATACATAAACATATTGAGAAATCCCTCGATAAAATCAACATTAGATCAGCCACATTATTTTACATCTAAATCAGAAAATTACAACAACATCCTCATAAATGAAAACATTGGAATCTGAGAAGACTTGAACATAAAATTGAGAATAAAAGGACAATCAATAACCAAAATATTCAACAAGAAGAACAATGGTACAAACTTAATTAAACTCGATTTTCAGTCATCAACCTACCTCAACAAGTTCAAAAACAGTTGAGTCATCATCTTCTTGAAGTTTTTGGCGCTTTTGAGTTTTTGCTTGTATCAGAAACTCCCCTCCAACCTGGCATCAGTTCATGAAGAAAATAACATGAAAGTCATAAGACCTAAAAGGAACTGACAGCTATGTTATTTGGCAAACAATTGGCAAAGCAGATATCATTCAAAAGGATAATAAATGCACCATTTGTAGCCGAACATATAGCATCATTTATCTAAAAGGGCATGTTATAACGGAAACGCAAACGCAAACATGCATTCACACAGAAGCAAACATAGTGCACGTGCCACATTCCCACCAATGTATGTGAATCATCACAAAAACTAATATTAAAATTTATATTCACAAGCATGCACGTGCCTCCAAAATAAAATCTATTCATTCTAATTATACACTAGTAGCTGATCAAAAAATCTCGTTAACTTACAGATATAAACAATTCTATCCATGCCATCATTTAAAATCGTATAAGCTGGTCTATCCCTACTGTATTCCTCACAGATAATAAGCATCTCAGTCTAACCAGTGTCATTTATTGACCATTCACATTCATTTGCAATTATTACTACTGGATAGCATACAAATACAAAGAGCCTCTGCAATTTTGGATTAGATAAAGTGCTAATTTATGAGCTTTGATAGCAACAACTCCTAGCAGAACCATTGAAAAACTACCAACCTCAAAAAAATGTTACAGAAAACTCTCATCAGTATGAGTGTGATAGAGCTGATTTCTAGCCGATGATAGTAATATGAAACCGGTGTCTTATAGACAGTTAGCTTAGCATAGCAATTGACACTGTCATTAGTATTTCTATACTCATAAATCTCTACAAAAATTAACGTTAAATAGCTATTGTTTACAATTCTTCAATTCCAACCTAAGATTCGATAACAATACACAAAATTCAACTCTAACAACTCAACCTTACATTCAATTCTAGTATTCTACAAACTACATTCACACATAAACCACATAATAACATAAGATATGAACAACCCAAGTCACGACTGAACTGAGGCTTACATCATCGTCCGAATCGCTAGAAAATGAGGCCTGTGCCAAGTCCTCAGAGGCAACGGATCTCCTAGCAGCCGAAGAAGAAACAGTTGACCAAGTGGCCTGCTGCTGCTGCATCTGTTGCGGCTGTTGTTGCTGCTGCTGCTGCTGGGCAGGGGCCTTGCCGACCATTCGAGCTTCAAGCTTGGCAATCTTAGTGGGCAAAGAGTGGTCTGATTGGTTGGAAGAGTTGGAAGAGAAATGTATGAGCATATCATCCGACATTGCGCCTCCTTTCGCCTTTGCACAAACAAGATCACAAGAGGGCTTGCGCTAAATCCTTGATTTCATACTGAGAAATGACTCTTTCTCTTGGAACAAACACGTGCTCAAAGTGAGAGAATTAGGGTTTTTGATACTTTTTTTGGTAAAGGAGGTGATGATGATGAGTAGGAGGAAAGAAAGGACATAAATTGTTTGGTATGATGTTTTATGGTTTATGTTCTTTGCTTGGAGGTGGGTTTAGACTTTTTCAATGTTTTGACTCAAAATGAAGTTTCAAAGGTTTCATAGTGAGGTCTCAGATGCTGATGAAACATGGGGACTTGTGTGGAAAACAAAGAATTGGTAAGATAGACCATCAACATTCAACACTATGGAAAATGGATTTGAAGTCAGAAGTCTTAGCTGTGGTGGTCATTATACTGTATGTATGCCCTAACTCCTATGTGAGATGTAGCATCATGTCATGTGTGGGAGTGATAGACATGTGTCATGTGATGTAGCTATGCAACAACAAATTTTAATTCTCAACTTACCTTCATTATTTCAGAATCTACTAAATATCTTTCTCCAATTGCCAAGGGACTTTATATCCTCAAGAATTCATCAACTGCAATTCTCCCCTACCCATTTTCCTTTATTTTCTTTCTCACCAAACAAACACCCCTGACAATCAAATCCTAAAGAAAATCACTCACTAATTGCAAACCCAAATCGAACACTACTACATAATAAACATTGATTATTGATCAAAYASAACTAAGAAAAAAAAAAGTRAAAAGAGAATCAGATCCTTAAAGATTAATCTTAACAAAAATGGTTTAAAATATTAATCTTAACAAAAATGATTTAAAATATAATGGAATATCATTTCTTCTTAGATCCTATTAGTTGAAAACCATTATTGTTAAGATTAATCTTTAAGGATTTGATTCTCTTTTTACCTTTTTATTTTTTAAGGTATTAAGTATCTTATTCCACATATGACTTACTGTATTCAATAGTTTAGCTTTATTTACTTATTTGCTTTTGAATAATATTATGTGTACAACCAATTTATTTAATCAAAGACAGAGAGTTAATATGATACTGTCATATTAGATGGAGGATTATTATATGAATTATTTTAACTTCCTTAATTTATCATTAATTATTATTCATCCAATAACAATATGCTTTATGAGATTTGCAATATGCTTCATGAGATTTGCATTAATATAATTTCATCTTTAAGGTTTCAGAAATATGCAATAACATCTTTCAATCTTAAAGTTTAAAATGTCTAATATGCCTTTTTTTAAAAATTAAAAACCTAAATTTGAAAAATCATATCAATTTGTCTACAAATCATAAAATTATGAAAACTTTTAGTTTAATCCATGTATACTAATAATCATAACCAAAAATCTGTATTTTTATAAAACTCTCATTGGAAGTAATTTGTAATAAACACTAAACTTGAAAGCATAATTTGTAATAAATTTTCATTATCGAAATCATTTTTGTAGATATTATAAATCACAACCTCCCTTTAAAAGACACAAATATCCTTTTTAAGCCTAGTGTCTTAATACAGTTCAGTTTCATTAGATGAACTCTACCATGACAAAGTTCTCTAATATTGGTGTATGTGCCCTAGAGGCAATTACAATATACATTTGATGTATATTTATAAAGAAAATTACTCTTTTATCATTACATGTGATTGGATTATATATTTGTTATATAATAAAAGTCCCTGTGATAATATTGTATTGAAATAATTATGAGACAGATATCAACGCTTATAAGATATTAGGGGTAAATATTAGACACCCCCAAAATTTAGCCTAAGTAACAACTCATCCATTTAATTTAAAAAGTAACATAGACACCCCCATAATTGGAAAACATGGGGGTCTTGACATGTAAAAATGGGGGTCTTAATGTTACTTAAAATATTAAAATGGGGGTCTTTATGTTACTTTATGAATACCATGGGTGAGTTTGTTATTTAGACTAAACCTCGGGGGTATCTATGTATTTACCCCTAAGATATTCTCATTAAACTATCCATGGTTGAAGTACTGTCGAAATAAGACATCTGCAATACAAATAGACTACTATTATACTTGTACTGGTTATGGGAGCATAATAATATGATTCTCACACATTTAAGTATCAGATGCTTATACAAGTGTAGAGAAGAATACTATTAGCTGTTTAGAACAGGAACAGATTCATTAAACTCGACTGACATAGAATCTCATTGATAATTTACCTAAGTGTCTATGAGAGTCCATTAGGGTAGATGTATATGGTCTTTCGACTGGAAACTTACATTATAATCTCCAATGGAGATCAATATGCTTTGACACTTGTCGTTTGAAATCTTCAGGGGTTTCACATATGTTTTTTATTGGGTGTGCTATGAACCTTTTAGGAGTGGGTATAATATCAAGATGAGACTTATTACTCCTGGTAAAAGGAGATGATGTCATACAAGATCGAGTGATGATTGCTCAAGGCTGGCCAGCACAAGAATGATTAAAGTGGCTCTAAGTTATTGCTTGATTAATGAGAATCGGTCATGATGTATCTGACATGTACGTCATTATTAGGGTAGACACATTTTAGCCTTAGACGTCGTATGTGACATCTGACATGAGATTGTATTACACGGTAACTACGCCTGAATAGGTTATAAGGTTTTCAAATCTTTTCGGAGAATTGGGTTGGTACAGTGCTTTGCTAGAAGCCAATCATGTCTTGTAAATCAATAACGGTGCATGGCATTTTGCACGTGTGATCAAATAGTCCGATGATAGATTTACTGCTAACATATCCGAAAGTCTAACGGATTAAGCACCGATGATAATGGATTCACGAAAGAAAAAGAAGATGTGGAAGTCAATCAAATTGTTAATTGCATATTTAGAGACTGATCTTTGCCACGGTGCCACTGTAAAGAGAGAGAAAAGTGCTGAAAAATGTTCTACGCTGGGGCACGGATTAGATCTATGCCAGGGTGAGATGGTTTAGACATTCCATGCTGGGGCATGAATTTGATCCATGCCAGAACGCTAGAATTCTAGAGAGCTTGCACTGGGGGGGCAAAATGGTTTCACGTCAGCATGTAGATTTTTCAAAAACTTCATGCTGGGGCACGAATTGGGTCCATGTAGGGGCACGAGCATCCAGAGATTTCGTGCTAAGGTGCCGATTCGATCTGCACTGATGCATCGAAGTGCATAACAGAAAATATCTTTTAAGCTCAACTTTGTATTTGATATAAATTGGATATTAGCATAATTTTATACATATTAGATGTGTATTTAACCTTATTTATTGCATTTAAGGACTTAAAATAAGCTTTGAAAAGATTAAGGGCTCATTTGAAATTAGGCAAGTCTATATAAGTCAAGGGATAAGCATCCCTTGCCAATGTTTCTCATTTCTCTTGGAGAGAAAACGCAGGAGCACTCTCTCTCTCTCTCTCTTTTCCTCTCCATCTTCTACCAATTCCTCCTCGATTTCTCTCAATTTTTTAACAAAATTGAAAAGGGAAGCTAACACTTCAAGTGTAATCCATTGGTACTATGTGTTATGTTAGAGGAGTTATTAGCTAGAAAGAATTCTGGAAATTCAACTTTACAACCTTTGGAAGCATCAATGTCACTAGCTTAGAGTTCCGTGAGTGTTTCTTACTTTATTCATGTCATATTTACTCTAATTGTTGATCTTGGGCATGTTTCCATCTAAGATACCAAGAACAAAGCAGTCAATGAATAACCGAGTACGCATTATCAATTGAGAGTTGATTCAACTTTGTTAGTTAAAAGCTGACTTCTATAAACAAAGTCTATCATTAAGTTGAAGTCACAGTATTCAAATTTTCATGTTGATTGCTTTTTTTTTCCTATAATAATAGGTGATATTAAAATGGTAATGGAATATATGAAGATTGATTGTAATAAACTTTCTTTAACAGATTTTGAAGATAGTTGTTGTTTATGCAGGAAAATAACACCAATTAGATGATCGACACGGGCACACTAAAGTGGAGGAAATAATGGTAATGTCCTTTGAAGGTGATTGTGTATAAGTTGACGAAGCACTTCTCAGTAGGCACAATGAATGTAACTCAATAGGCTGAGGCGAAGGGAGTGAAGTCATTGTCTGTGTAAAGGTGGGCAGAGTTCGGTAGGCGACCCCTCTAGGATGATCTAGGAAGGCAGGGAAGAAAGACTAATCTAGTTGGACGTGACTTTTGTTTCACATCAAGTTGTGCTCTGACTTTTTCTGATAAAATGAGTAGAAACGTGGGTTGCGTGGGTTGGTGTGAATGGCAGGTTGCATCTTTCAAAAGTTGACTTAGGAAATGGATTACTTCTAACAGGGAGGTCAGATTGCATTCGACACTTAGACTTGTTAAACTCTGATTGTGTCGACCCGTTAGCTTGCTACACCCCGATTGCTTCAGACACTTCAACCTGCTATATGGGCTGTGAATGATTGCGCTCGTGGCTTTAAGAAGACCAACTGAAGAAACCTTTTCTCTTTCCACTGGCTTACCGAATTTTTAGCAAGTTTTGCTAGAAACAGTCACTAGTCCTAAATGTTATATTTTGGGATGCATTTGGCATCTAAAAGGAGTGAATAATAACACCTCTAAGGACAATTTCGGGTCACCCTTATTGGACCCCTAAATGGATTCAAACTTACACTAAAATCAAGCACAACAATCCCCTTATCAACATACTAGAATAACACTTTAATTGGAGAACAAGCTCAACAAGAATCCGACAACACAACTTCATTCACACAACTTTAAACTCAACAATAATTCTTCCAACAATAAAATAAATAACTTACAAGGATAGATTAGTCAATGGGGGATCACAAGCATAAAGGTAAAAGCCACCAACTTGGATCAAGACTCCACCACCAATCTTGGCAAGAATTGGCTAAAGGAAGTTGAGAGGGTTTCTCTCCAAGTGTTTCAATACTTTCATATTCATTTCATCAAAAGTTGTGTCCTATTACAAAAGAGAGGGCCTTATACAAGGCAAACCATACAAAAAATCGGAGAGACAAAAATGCCCCTGAAGTTATCCCTTACAAGCAAAAAGAGAAAGGGGCAAAACTTGAATTTTTGGGCACCAGCGCCGCGGCGATGGAGATGGACGCCGCAACGCCCAAATACTGACTTGGTAGTTACTGTTTTACAAAAATTGAAGAATAGGAGATCGACAAGTCAGAGGCTAGGCGCTATGGCGTCGGAGGTCTGGGCCGTGATGCTCAGCTACTGACTTGGACGAAAAATTACAAAACATTGGCTAAGGCAAAACACACCAAGTGAGCCCTAAGGCTTCACAAGTCACTTATACATACAATTAAAGATAAATGCAACAAACATAACATAAATTAACATAGGAACTCAACCTTTTGGGAGGAATTAAAATCCAACTAATTGGAATCTAATTGGATTATATTGCATCCCATGATTGAGTTAGAACCCAAGTAACCAATTTGGATGTATTGCAAAGGCTTGCTTAGACTGGATTTTGTTGAAGCTTGATCAATAGGCTTGATAGGCACGCATGGGTCGAACCATGGGTGGAGCGAAGAGCTATAGATGGTGATGGTGGTGTCAGAAATATATGACCTAGGCTACAAAGAGACAGAAAGGTCAGGAGGTGTCAGATTTCTCATTTGCGATAATCCTCCGACGCTCAAGTCAGCAAAGTGATAACTTTAATATGGTGAGAAACAAAGATAAAAGGATGAGAACAAGCTTACTAGTTATGCATGCAAGGTGACAGTGAAAAAGGATGGCTTTTAGCCGGAGATGATCTCATGAGGGGGTTAAGGGGAAGGTGAGTAATTGATTAAAAGTCAAAAGTGCATAATTAAGTAGCTTAAGAAAGTGATTTGTTCATTAAAGTAAAACTAAGTACTTAATGCATTAGTTTTTGGTAAACATAGACAAATCAATTGCTGAGCCATATTAAGTATAAAAGTCTCATATTTTGCCTTTTAACTAATAGAGTTTGCATTTACAAGTTGCAGGGCAAGTATGGAGACTAAAAGATGTCAATTGAATCACAAAAGAAAAAACAATTCTATAGGTTCAGTGTCGCGGTGTCATAAGCTAAGGCTGAGCACCGAATTTCTAGAAGTCCCTTGATTTCACAAAGTTAGTGCCCAGAGAAGCAAGGTCGTGATGCCAGACAGATAGAATCTTATGGCTGCGATGCTAAAGAAGCGACTGTTATAGCATCACGATAATAGGGAAGCAACCGCCGTACCAACCTATAGCCCTAACATGCTTTTTACCGGTTTATCCTTACTTTGCCAACACTATATAAAGGAACTTTTCTTTTAAAACGATGATATCTCATATATTGAAAATGAGAGACGAATCATAACATTATTTTCCTCAATGTTTATTAGCTTTTCTTTCATTTTTTGTTAATCTTTCATTTACTTGTTAATTTACGCTTCAAATCCAACATGCTAGGCTAATTTGTTAAGCCTAAGCTTTGGGGATTAACCTAATATTGGATTGAAGTTGTTTAAAGAAGTTCTTTATAGTTTTATTTGATTAATCTTGCTTTGTTGCATGCTTGTTACTTTAGATTAACCTTGGAATGCTAATTTCTTACTCTTGATTTGTTGTTGACGTTTTAGGCAGAATGAATACTTGAATTTGAGTATGGTTTCTAGTGGTTGTGTTTGTTTTATTGCTTTAACTTGTCATGGAAATTAGTACGAAACATTAGATGTGTGTTTAATTGAGAGTTAATTGCTAAATTTATCGATCATTATCTCTTGGAATGAGTAGATGGTTGTGTAAAGAGGAACTTATAAGTCAAACAACATCAAATCCATGATTAGGTAAATCTTGTAGCTTAGGTATTTGTTAAATTGCTTCTTAGAACTTTGATGTATATTTTGCCTATTATTTTTAGTGTACTTTGAGTTTATTCTTTTTTAATTGCTTTGTCATTACTTTTAAGCAGTGAAGTAAAAATCGTCCCAAGTGGCCGACTAGGCGTCGATAAGGCGCTGGGCGAAGGGATGGCACCGGTAATAGGGGCTAGGCATCTGGTTTAGGCAGCCGACAGCATAGGCAGCGTTGGCAGCGGCTAGACGAGCATAGGCAGGCTAGGCGGCTATAGGCAATAGGCGGTAGGCGGTGGCGAACAGGGAAGAATACAGGCCCAAAACGACATTGCTTTTGGGCCTTTTAAAATTTTTTAAAAAATAACTAAACCCAAAACGACGTCGTTTTGGGTGTTTCAAAATGTTTTAAAAAAAAAAAATCTAGAAAGTAGCATTTTTTCTCATTTCCTCTCCATCCCGTTTCTTCATTGCCCAAATACCACCAAATTTTTTTCTTCTAAAAAAATTCCACAAATCACCATAATTTTCCACCCCATCAACTTTATTCTTCAATAAAAGGTTGGTATTTTACTTAATGATGATTTTTTTCAATTTTTTTTTTACTATAATGACTGCATATCATGTGTTTGATGAAATGCTCCATAGGTTTCGTATTGTATATTTTGCTTCTAATTGCTAGTTATCTATGTCTAAATATTATAAACACTAAACAATATATTTTGTGTTAGGTTTTGATGAGATTATGATTATTTTTTTATTTTTTTAATGTTTTGACTTGTAGATTTTAGGTTAATATTTTAGTTATAATTATTTATTATTGTTAACTAAGCAATATGTAGGTTGATATTTTACTTATTGATGATTTTTTTCAATTTTTTGAGTATAATGACTATGTGTATCATGCGTTTGATAAAATGTTTCATAGGTTTTGTATTGCATATTTTTGTGTATAATTGTTAGTTATCTATGTCTAAACATTATAAACACTAAACAATATATTTTGTGTTAGATTTTGATGAGATTGTGATTATTCCTTTTTTTAATGTCTTGATTTGTAGATTTATATTGATATTTTAAGTGTAATTGTTTATTGTTGTTAACTAAGCATAAGCAATATTTTTTTGTTTTTTTTTTTTTTGGTTTATACTACATTTTATTGATGTTTTCAATTTTCATTTGTGATTATTAGGTGGTATAAATGTTTTTAAAAAAATAGTGAATTATTCAATGACACACAACACTAATTCTTCAATAGTCTCAATTACTAACCAATATCATAACCAGGTATACTTAAACAAAAGTCTAATAATATCGGATTAGAGTTTGGAATGTTGGTTGACCCAAAGAATTTTGATAAAGTTAAATGTAAGTTGTGTGGTAAGGTGATATCTGGTGGAGTTTATAGAATTAAAGCATATGTACCACACATAGCGGGAGTTTATAGAATTAAGGCAACAACGAATGTTCAATCTAGGTGTAAGCAAGCAAGTAGAGAGGCAAAAAACAAGAAAAAAAAAAAAGAGGAAAGAGGTGGATTTGTTGAGAGACGAAGTGAATGTAGTTAGGGATGAGGAAGAAAAGGAGGAGTTAAGGGTAAGGAAAGAGCCCCGTTTTCTTATCCTTATGGATAGGTTTGCATCGACGATTAATCCTGATGTCTCATTGTGTGGAAGTGGAAATATGAGAAAAAAAAGTGTCAATGAAGCACTCTTCAAAGAGAGAACACATTCTGTGCAACAATATCTAGCTAGGTGGGTATATGAAACGGGTGATCCTTTCAATGCAATTGACAACGATAGCTTCAAGTTATTCGTTGAGGTAGTTAGTCAATTTGGATTGGTTTTTAGACCTCCAAGTCAATATCAATTGAGGGAACCTCTACTAAGAAAAGAAGTTGCTAGAACTCAAGAATTTCTCAAGAAGCATGAAGAAGAGTAAGAAAAAAAAAGGTTCTCAATTATGACAGATGCTTGGACGGATAGAAAAAGGAGAAGCATCATAAACTTGCTTGTGAATTGTAAGGAAGATACCATTTTTCTTTCGTTGAAAGAGATTTCTGAAGAGGCACATACTGTTGAACTAATTTTTTATTATCTAGACAAATGCATTGAACAAGTTGGGCTAGAAATTGTTGTTTAAATAGTAACTGATAATGCCACCAACAATATGGTTACGGCAAAGTTGTTAAAGAAGAAAAAGCTACAAATATTTTAGACCTCATGTGTATGACACCATTAACCTTATGCTTGAAAGTATTGGAAAGTTGCCAAAGTTCAAAAAAGTCATTGACCAAGCCAAGGCTTTCACAATCTTCATTTATGCACACCATAAGACCTTGTCTTTAATGAGATCATTTACAATGAGAGACATAGCGAGGCCAAGTGTCACTAGGTTTGCATCTTCTTTCCTTTCTTTGCAAGGTTTAATGGAAAAAAAAATGGCTAGCTTGCAGACAATGTTTAGTAGTGATGGTTAGGATACAAGCAAATGGTCAAAGTCTCTTAAGGGGAAAATAGCCTACACAACTGTCACAAGTTTAAGTTTTTGGAATGTTGTGACGTTGTGCTTAAAGGTATTTGCTTCTTTGGTAAGAGTGCTTCAATTAGTTGATAAGGATCACAAACCATCTATGGGTTTGTTATATGGAAAGCTTAAACAAGCCAAAAACGATATTAGAGAGGCGTTGAACAATGTTGAAAGTAACTATCGACCAATCTTGTAAATTATTGATCAAAAAATGCAAGAACAGCTGGATAGTCCATTATATTTGACGGTTTATCTATTGAATC
>JANLJB010005375.1:0-33160 GCA_026212285.1 Bursera cuneata
ATTCAAAATTAGTCTATTTCTTTTAAATTGTAGAAGTTCTAGTTTTGCATAAAGCAGCCCATTCTTTTTTTTCTTAAAAAAAAAAAAAATGGAAGAATCACGCCCAGTGGGACTCGAACCCACAATCGCCTGATTAGAAGTCAGGCGCCTTATCCATTAGGCCATGGGCGCCTGCGTTGGTACGCTTGTCTAAGATTATATGAAATTCTTATCTCACACGTGGAAGACACCATTGCTCGGGTCAAAAATATTTAGATGTAAAATGAAAAATGTGCTAGAAAAAAGTTATGGCAAGTTCAGATCTATTAATTGCATAAGAATTTGTCAGAAAATAAATAGACAGCACAACGAGGTTACTTATTTTTCGGAAAATTTCTCTAAGCCCCCAACTAAATCTCAAGAAATACTGTATCCCTAATTTTTATTAAACTAATATTTATCCCTTAAAAATTAATACTGTTTCTCTAAAATTAACATTTACCCCCAAAAAATCTAGGAAGTAAGTGTTAATTTTTTATTAATTTTTTAGGATAAGTATTAGTTTAATAAAAATTTAGGATTAAATATTTTCTTAAAATTTAGTTGGAGGATTATTGCATTTCCTCCTTATTTTTCAGTTTATAAGCTTACAAAATTACGTTTGGAGAAGGATTTTTTGTAAGCTAAATTTCCCGTTCGCAAATGCATCTACTTGTTAGTTTTAAAAATAACACAATAATAAAATAATTTCAGTATTACAAAATTGAAAAACCAGACAAATTTATGTTTTCCTTGAAACCTGTTTTCCAAATTCAAAAAAAGAAAATTGCATGCAAGTTGCATCGCTTAAAGAGAATCTGGTCTAAATCATTTTAATCCATAAATTGTTCGATCACCTTCTATCTGTCGGTGTTCCAATATGACGGCAATTCCGATGACGAACGTCATACTGAAGAAATGAACTTTGATTGTGAATTATAACGAGCTGAAGTTTGAGTATTAGTAGAAACTCGCTTTAACAACTACAGCTTCTGCTTCGTCCAAGGTTCAAGTCAAGCACACATCATATATCAGTGTACGTGCTAAACATGGTACAACAATTCAAAACAAGTTGAGCACAACAGTAAGAATTGCATCAGTATATGCACTAATAAGTCAATCATTACTCATTTCTGGGACCTGGAGAATTCGTAAGGCCCAAAATTAATATGCGGAAGTGAAATATTCTTGCTACGAAATGCACTGATTCTAGTCTTCAAGCTCGATGATTTTTACAACAGATGAGTCACCAACTTTTTGGCAAACTACAACGCGATCATGAGATTTTATAACACCAGAGGCCTTGCCATGATCTAGAGCAACCTTCAAAACTGATTCATGTGATGCATCTCTAGACTCAGCCTGCAAAAAACCAAAGGATAGCAAAAGTGAAGAAGCTTAAAAGAGAGTTTAATGGGGAGACGTTGATATGCATATTATGGTGCATTTTTTGTTGTTCGAGTATACAGCCTTATTGAAACGAATGAAACTTGATCTAAATAAGTAACCTTTTGTATCCCCTCAAGGAACCTCAAATAGTCATGATTTTTCATATTTCACAAACTTCACTCTAGTATCTAACAGCAGAATTTTTACCTTCCCTTCTAAAGAGGAAAATTATATAATCAACATTAAATGAAACTCACCGGATGTTGAGGATCGGCAAGCGTAGGAAAAAGGCCTCTGACAATGAGTGATTGCCTTGCCTGGCATAAAATCATCGAGCTTAATTTCAACTTGACAATGAAATACACTGAGCACGAACTAGAGCAGATGACTTGATGAAAGAAAATCACAATATTTGCAAAAGATATTTTTTTCTATGAAGTTTCTAGACACTTAATGGTGATATACTAATCTTATTAGTTAGTGCAATGAACATTTTTGTCTACTTTTTTATATGCTTCAAACATGACACCATGAAGGTATCCCACAGGTTGCTGTTGTAACAACGCCACCTAATGATTCATAACTCTCGTCAATCATCATAGTCGGTGGAAAAGAAGAAAACTTAGAGGCATGCATGAAAACAAATTGAATACTTAAGAAATTGCTGCACATAAGAACTCCTACTGATCTCAACCTACCTTGTGTACCATGATTGCAAGTACAAGCCAAACTTAATTGCCAAAGTAAATCAAATTACTGCTAACTATTTGGAATGTTTGATGGTAGAAATTTAAATGTCAATTATCAATCTTAAATTAAATCAACAGATAAGAATAAGCTTAACAAAAAGAAAAAAAAGAAAAAAAAAAACTGCAGTCCATATAGCGTGAATATTGATATATGCACCTATAGCTTTTCTCGGAATCATCCAGCCAAGTTCCTTGTTATATCCACCAAAAGCTAGCAAAATAAATTAGGTGCAGTGAATGTCACGCACTATCAGTGACATACCTCAAAAGCACCGGTAAAAGTCCAGCGCAGTTGATTTGTCTTAAGCCGAGGGATGACAACAGATATCACAGGCATTGTTGGCCTATATTTTGCAATCAATCTACATTGATACAGAAAAAATTATGACGCCATGCGTAAGCATATATGGAAAGCTGCAATACCATGTAAATGTGCATCTAAAATATACAGACAACCAAACAAAAAGTGAAGAGAAAATAGACCTTGCAGCTCTTCCACTTGAAGTAAAGCAGATAATGACAGAGGCCTTCACCTTGATGGCTGCTCGCACCTAGAAAATAAAAGCAAATACAAAACTTATATTGCAAAGGGTGCTCCTGTGAAAATAAATATTTTTGCCAGCCTAAAATATCAGGTGCTACAATAACAAAAGCAGAAAACATAGAAGAAGGATATATTAATAAAAATAATATTAGAAAGGAAAAACAACAGTACCGCAGAGGAAGCAATGGATTCCAGATGAGTCATTGGTTCTCCAATAAATTTGACAGCTTTCTTGAAATACAGATCATGATTGAATACCTTCTCTGCCTGCAGACAGAAATTTTAATTAGATAAACACATTATATTTTTTTAGCAAAAGTAAGAGGAATTTACCTCAGCACAAATTCTTCCAACAGTCGAAATGGTCTCAACAGGGTACAATCCCCGCAGGGTCTCTGCACCTAGAAGAATTGCATCACACCCTGAACCAAAGAAAAAGTAAGACTTAGAAAAAAGCTAAGATTCCAACTTAGTGCATACTATAATCTAATGTCAGCTAAGACTTGGTGATCAAAGCGGGAGGAAAAGCAATATTATAAACAGCCACAGATCACATAGCAATAAACTTGTTTGAGTCAAAATATTTAGTAAACCATCATAAACAGCAAAAACACGATTATCAACCAAAGTCACAAAACAGAGACTCATTCAGTATTTGAAAATTGAAGTATTAAATTTACCATCCAAGACTGCATTGGCAACATCAGTTGCTTCAGCACGAGTAGGTCTCAGGTTATCAGTCATACTGTCCACAACACGAGTTACCACTGCAGGCTTTCCAACCATGTTGCAGTTGTAAACAGCAGCCTTTTGAAATAGAAACACCTGGAAGATCCAAATTGAGTAATTACGAGATGAATCTAGTTCAATCATATATCTTCTAGCATCAGTGAATGCACAGACAAGCACATGCCAATTCCAATTTCTATGTTATATCCCACTAGCTTGAGTGGCACCGCAGAGACATCTACCTTTCTAGCGAAGGGAAGCCGGTCTCTTACCTACAAATACAATGTCGATATCCAACTAGAATAAAACATATGCATAAATAGCAGCACAGAGATTGATGGAGCCATGTTGTACTGACGTGATGAACTTATGGTCAGTTCAGATAACTAAGCAATTAACAAGTGAGGCCTTAAATATATGTATCACATCACTACTATTCACTAGGCATTTTAAGTAATTTTTTTTTAAAAAAAAAAAAGTCTGATATACTAACTTAAAAGTCCAATATACTAACTTTTAAGAGCTTTTAACAAAATTTAAAATTACAGTAAAGAAGGTCTTATCTAATTTTTGTACAGTTGACAATTAACCTGTGTATCAGATTTTGAAAGAATATGCACGAATCAAAAAAGCATGACCACCATAACTTCCACGTAACACCAAATTCTTAATATATATACTGACTTCACATATGAAAAGTTACCTTCTCCGGAGGAAGATCTACTCCTAAATTGCCACGGGCAAGAATGATTCCATCTGCTTCTCGTAGAATCTCATCAAAGTGAGTTAACCCCTAGTTTACATGGAAAGTAAAATGCACACTCAAAATCAAATCCAAGAAAATAGATATAAAAATTTCCAAAGGTGTAAGAAAGCCAGCAAGTTATGCTTATCACCTCTATATTCTCAATCTTTGCAAAAATTTGAGTTTGACTAAGGTCACCCAATTTAGAAAGATAATCACGGGCCTGCATACAGCCACCATAAGAATGTAATAAACTAAAAAACAAATTACTAAGAGCAAAAGAGCCTGAAACCATAAGCTATTTACGCATGAGGAAGTTGGATATTGAAAAATCAAGAACATTTGAAAAGCAATGAGAAAGTGGCTGAGAAAAAAATCCAGAATAGCTTATTTTAGATAAACAGTATACACTAGAAAAGAATCCCAACTAGGAACTTCCTTACGTGGCGAATATCTTCTGCAGACCGAGTATATGACAACGAAAGGATATCTATGTTGTTTCGAACACCCCATGTGCTTATAACCTGATAGATATCATTAAAACAATATGAAGCAAAGCAAAAAATCTCCTCAAAGGAATAGTGCAGTAATCTTATTCATATATTTAAATCCAAACAGATCTTGTAACATGATATGCATAATTTTTATTGCTAATTACCTGTCATATGAAGCATAAGAAACCATACTGTTAGCTATAACTTCCATATCAATGGCATGTAATTTAAATAATCAGCCCACCAAGTATCTGACATGGAAAGGAAAAATGACCTGCTTATCATTGTCTGAGAGTGTTGGCAGATCAATAGGAATTTGAGAAACATGCAAAGTATACAACTGTCGAGCCAAGGTAGCAGAATTTTTTATCAAGCAAACCACATCTTCACCATCAATCTCAGTGACCTGCATGCAAACATATATAAGTAGTAATTGTGTGGGCAACTAGTAAGCCAACTAACTGTTTTCTTGCTTAATCCAAGAAATAAGACAAATATTTAGGACATGGAAGATATATGAGCTAATATTTCTAACTTAATGAAGCTAAATATTATTTCCCAGCCCCCAGAGACTTGGCACCATTGACCTAATAACTGTACTTATCTGTATATGTTGCTTTACCTCTAACAACACAGAAGTAGTTTCACTTCCTGTAAACAGGTATTGACCAATATAAATGGTATCTCCCTTCTTCACCGCCTGCAAAGACCCACTTAAAACATTCAGTTACTGCAACAGTGGAATGTAACTGCAGCAAGATCACATGATAAAATGGATATAAATAAATATAATACCTATAACATTTTTTCATAGTTAAAAAAAAAATTAACGCAACTGACAGAGAGGGCATAAAGGGGAGAACAACAGAAAACAAACTAAATGGAAGGTCTTGCAGCCTACTGACCAACTGGGGAGATGAAAGGAATCCATGATAACTCAATAGCAGGACATGATATACCATCAAACAACTCCCCATTATTATTGATATATAGTCAAGCAAGACAATTTTTAAAAATAGAATACGCAAAGACAATAAACGAATCAGAGAGCTTACTAGAATTGCACAGCAAGCTGAAGATATAGGCACAAACAAATCTTATCTATTCAAAATTTTTTAAAACTAATACTCATGACTTTCAATTGCACCAAACCTCTCCTCTCTTCTACCCCACAATAATATTCGTAAAGATTGGGATTACAGACCATTCAGTGATTCTTCCCAAAATCCAGGTACAAAGTGCGGAGTATTGAAGATTGAGGACCAAAAGAAATATATATATACATATATATATATACATATATATATATATATATATATATATATATATTCAGACAGACTGCCCAGTCAGTCCATTCCTGAAAAAGGTTCACAAATGAAAGCTGTATACTAAATGCCAAGGTGAACTCCATAACACAATTGAACAATAACATCGCATCATTCAGGCTTAACTCCAGCTTCTGACAATTGAAAAAAGGTTAAATCTAGGGGCTGCATGGGAGACCTCAAAAGCACGATTATATCAACCAATTTTCTAAACACGTGTTTATCATCCACAAAATGGTTACTCTAATCTATTGATAAGATACACAAAGTTGCAGCAGAAATCATACCAATAGTCAATTGATCTCCAGAAGTAACAGAGAGCTAATATTGTGTAGCTTCAAGATAATAGTACATGTAGAACAATATTAAAAACAAAAATAGCCCCACAAAAAGGAAAAAAAAAATTCATACAGTCAAAATGAATATTGACAACGTGTAAAAAAACCTTCGACAGGCCACAAAAATTTATTGGTAGCAAATTTGAAGAAGCTTCTTTGTCTTGATTTGGTGTTAGAACAACTGAGGTATCTGCCTGAAGAGTAATGGGGTGCTCACTTTTGTTAACTACTTGCAGTTCTGGACCAATTGTGTCTAACATAACCTGGAAAAATAATATTGAAAAAGGAGGAAAGTCAAAATCAAGAGCTCATATTTGCAGTCTTCATTATGCAGAAAGTTTGGCAAAGCAAACCCCATTGTAGAATAGATTTCTTAATAAATCAAATGTGTTTAGCATGCATGACGTCAAGAAAATGCCTTGAATGTGAGGATGCAAGCTTACCGCACAGAGCTTCTTGGTACTCTTGACAGCTATCTTCAGATTTTCAACCGTCTCTTGGTGATATGCAGGATCACCCCATGAAAAGTCAAACCGTGCCACTGCTCCAAAACAACAAAAGAAAAAGAAAAAATGACAAAGAGGCAGAACATGTCCAATTCAACTCCTTGAATAAGTTCAATTCTTAATAGCTTATTGAAAATACTAATAAAAAATAAAAATAAAAGTAAAAAACACACGCTCATATAATTGAAACCTTGCTGGCTAATAAGAAAACTAATGAATGAAAAAGAGATTAGAAGTATCTGTACAATATTTTAAACTGATAGGTCACACGTTAACAAAGAAATGAAACATCTATTCAACTAAGCATGATATAAAACCTTAGCTTGTTGAATAAGTTTCTTGATCTTTTAGCAACAAATAACAGTCATATAATGTTCAACACTAAATTAAAACGATATTAAAACAACAAAAACCAATTTTATAGACAAAGCCATATAAAACCAAGCACGACCGGCAAAGTGGTACCAGACATTCCAGCATTGAAGCAATATAACCAATTCTATAGACAAAACTATATAAAACCACATAACCGGCAGAGTGATACCAGACATTCCAGCATTGAGGCAATTAGATATTATCTCAACAGTTCTTGATTTTGGACCAAGAGTCCCAACTATTTTTGTCATTGCAGGAAAGAAACTCTGCAGAAAACATTAAAAGAAAAAAGTCAAAATTTAAATGTGATAAACAGCAAACACTTCAGTCTCGATAATAACCGAAGTTCCAGGTCAATGTCAATACAAAAAGAGGGAAAATTTTATGAGCGCCTGATAATCCCCCAGTCTGACTGGTGGGAGACTAAGCAAAGAAAGGAAACAACAAAACTCGATAGTCCTATATAATCCTTAAAACCTATACAAGAATCACAGTAACTGTCGGTTTGGTCTTTTATAGAAACCTATTATATGTTCCTCAAAAGCCAAATACAAGTACTTGACTCTACAAGTAAAATTCTAGTATAATTTTCCTTTCTTTCATTTTCCTGCATTCTCTCACCAGCCAAACAGCGAAATTTAATACAAATAAAAATATAAAAACATCAATAAGAGTTGCTTTTATTGCCTTTAAAGCCTATATCATCCAAATAAGCCAAACATTTTTTCAGTTGACACAAAGGAGAATTCTAGTCCAATCTTCCTTTCTTGTTTCTTCCTACATTTTCTCAGGAAACAAACAGCATGACCAAAGTACAATGAATATGAGTAATGTTTTGTTTAGTTGCTTATAAAACCTATATTCTTACAAGTCAAACAGTTGTGACTTGACACAGCAATAGAGAATTATGTTTCATTCTTCCTTTGTTTCGTTTTCCTACATTTTCTTGCAACCACAGAGTGAAATCGAAGAACAAGAAATATGAAAATCTCAATAACGCTTGGTTAAGCTGTACAGTTAGCTAACTTGAAACTGCAAGCAAAATGAGAATTCCAGTTTAATCAAATCACAGAAAGAGATAAAGCAAAGCAACAAGAACACTATACTCATATAGTAGAAGTAGAAGAATCTGTCATATGCTTGCTTACTGGCTTTGAAGGCTCGAGAATTGAAGCCATTCTAACTGGCTCTTCAAGAAGCAAATTATTCGAAGGCATTTTTCACTCAGAGTTGATGATTGATTCAAGATTTGTGAATGAAATTAATGTGCTCTTCCTTTTCTTTGGTTTTGATCCAAACTTGCTTTGCTTGATTTTGATAGGTGGTTTTGTATTCTCGTTTGATTGGTTTGCTGGCTTTTAATAAATGTTTTTTTTGTATTCATACGCAAGTCATTGTCGTACTATACATATGGAAAACGCTTTCCAAAACCATTTCTATTTTCAAACTTCCTGTTTGCTTTTGGAAATTCTAAAAGTGCTTTACGCTGTTTCGGGGTACTTATTTCCTTTAAGATTTTCAGAATTAGCAATAAAAATTATTATAATAATAATTTAATATATAGTATTCAGCTAGCAAGTTGATCCAAATGGGCTTTGCATTATATCACAAGTTATTCATTATTAAAGCAAATAGTATTTTTGACTTTATTAAAATTGGCATATGAAAAGGTATAGGCTGCTAGTAGTACTAAGAATTTTGTGTGTTAGAGTTGTAATCTTAAACGTGACTCTGCCTTACTGGATTATTCAATTAAAATGAATATTATGTAATCCAAAAAAAAACAAAAATACAAGTAAGTCCAATAAGTTTGTTAGGAGGCTGGTAGTTGGAACGTTGAGTAGGGTGGGGTTTGGTGGTTGCCATCTTTGTAGCTACGCGTGGCCATCACATTTGGATATGTGCTCCAGTACTCCACCAATCTTATCTAACTATACTCCACCTAATACAATACCCAGCTCACAACGGGATTACTCCTAAAAGTTATCGGGTCATCACGTCGGGTTGACTCAAGAACGGAACAAATAGTATGAATCTTTTAATTTAAATTTAAATATGATTAAGATATTAGATCAAAAAATGGTGATGATTGTTGTCAACTTCATAACTTTTTAAGTAATCGCCAAGGCAAAATTTATTATTTAGATACTTTATATTATAAAGATATTAAATTACTTTTTTTTTCATATTTTACCTTAAATTATTGAACTACCGAACGGAGTTTATGATGGCTCAATTTAAAAAAGCCGTTTCAAAGAAAAAGTAATGTGATGCCAAAGGAGTTAAAATGGAATTAAAGTAAGATGAATTTAAAAAAAAAAAAGTGTAGGGAGAGTTTTGGTGGGGGCTATTTAGAAAATACAGTTTATGAAGCGTTGGAGGGGCCCAAAAGAAGTCACATGTTAGTCCTAAAACATTCCGGAATGAAGCCTAGTATGTTCAGGAAGCCAAGCGTTTGAGTTGCATTTGCATATATAGCATATACGGAAACTTCACAGCCAAAAGTACACTCCAAAGCTTGTTCTCGCATGCGCATCCATGGCTGATGAGAACACTCATATTGAGAGTAAAAATGAAGACCAAACAGAACCCAAAAACTTGTTTTCGCTGTTTACAAACTTCTCTCTGTTTAACCAAGAAAAATTAAAAGCAAAGGCTGTAATAAAGGAACCCACAGAAGGTGCAGAAACAATAGGAGTTGATTATAAGAAAGAAGAAAGTGATCATAATAAAGCGAATAAGAAACAAGACGTGGTCAAGTTTTCTGATCCCAAACCGATAGTTCCTCCACCACTGAAGCTCGAGGTCGAAGATCCATATGACACTCCGACAGCTCGCTGGCTGGTATGTTCTCTTGGCCTCTAATAAACTTTTCATTTTTTTAATATGTACACTGAAGATAACCTATTATTTTTCTACTTACTGCCAGTTGCAACTTGATTCTATCCTTTGATGGTCGATTACCATTAGCATCAAAATAGCGTGTTGGTAACTGATTCAATCAAGTTATGGCCGTCCATATCTAATTATTGGATTTTAGAATTATATTGATTCAATTCTGTCATGATAATAGTACTGAAAATATGTTTAACAATTAAGTGATAAGATTATTTAATTAGTATTATTATATATAGATAATGTGTACCCCTCATTTTGTTTCTCGGTTTCTTCACGCTAGTCGCTGGCTAATTGTACATTGTTGTAATTACGCATACAACCCGAACCGTAGAGAACCGGATGGTAGCGAACCGTAGAAAAATAAGACGTGACACTGCTTTCTCCGCCGCTTCCGAAATTGAAAAAAAGAAAAAAACAATTAAGCTCAGCTCCGATTTTCTCTCAAACTCGTCATGGCTGAAAGCACCGAAAATGCTGCCAGGAAACAAGATAACCTAAATATACTATCACTGTTGCCAAAATTTGAACTCAAACTCCCTTTCTTCGGCAAACGAGAAGAGCTAGTTGGTAAAGAGAATCCAAATAAAGTTACTGACGAAATTAAAGACATTAGTGTGAAGCCGACCCTGGTGAGATTTCCGGACTCTACTCGCCCGATAATTCCGGCGCCTCTGGAGTTTGAGAACGAAGAACCCGCCGGAAGGACTTCCAACCCTGTCGTTCTCTGGCAGGTTTGTTTTGATTTCTTCTGTCTCTGTTTGGTTCCTCAGAAAAATGGAGAGAAATGAAAATTTCGAGCGCTTGATGTTTATTTATTTTTGAGGTTTTTTTTGGTTATTGAAGTGTGTTGTTGATGACGAAGAATGTTAGTTTATCAAAACGGGGAAGATTGTGAAGGAATTTTTTTCTTGAAACTTAATTGAAAAATTTAGAATTTGTGGAAAAAAATATACAGGAAATTTATTCTGTTGAAAGGAATTCGTGATCATGGGAAACTGTTTCAGAAGTAATTTGTGTGAGGTGAAAAGTTTTTGCAAGTTTTGAGTTGATTATTGATAATTATGAATTTTCATTTAGGCACAGATTATGGCACACTATTGCTGCTGAAAGTCTTAAAATGATTTTGGAAATTGCATAATGCAGTTAGATTAACGTCATTTTCAGACTTGGCAAGAGTTTTCGGTTAAGGAAATTGTTAACATAGTTTTAGCATGCTGCATCATTTATTCTCTGAGATGAAGTCTTCAGTACGAGGAGGAAAGTCATAGAAGGGGAAGATCATTTTTTTCCCTTTTAGTTTGGTGAGATGCGTCGACAGGATTGAGATTGATTTCAGGTGTCTTACATAGTGCCATTTGAACGATAGGTTCTAGCTGGTGTTTTCATAAAATTTATATGAGAATGAAGTTTTAAATGATGTTTGGTAAAGGGCAGATTCTTGTGAACAATGACGATGCAAAATTTGATAGGAAAAGAACTAATGCATAGAGTTCGTCTTTGTTGGGCACTTTTAACGACTAATTAATCTGTCTTATCCACAAGTAAAGGGACTATAGAGTTTAAGGAATAAATAAATTGCATTTCTACTGTTGATTGTTATGAGAAGGTAATGTATTCAGCTGGATGTTGAGTTATTCTTGTTACATTGCAATGTGAATGGCTACAATGTATTGTAGGACAGTTTTAGGTCTATAGAACAGATGACTACGTCTACATTGGATCATGTTGTGGCACAAACACATCGAATAGAAATGATGATAGCTCCCTAGTAGGGGAGTCCTTCACTGATTAAAATCTGTCTTGATAATATCTTCTTCTTTTTTTTTTTTTTTTTGTTGAGGGGGNCCCCCCCGGGAATCGTGTGCAAGTAGTTCAGTCTTGGGCACCATACCATCACTGCCATTATCATGGCTTATGTCCCCATGCATGCTAATCTCCTCAATTTTGTATGATGGTGCAACATTTTGATCTGCCTATATTGTGATCCATGGTCAAAGAGACTCAATTAAGTATAGACTTTTAAATTACTTCATCTACTTTCAGGTTTATGCTCTTGGAGGGTTCCTTGTTCTAAGGTGGGTTTGGGCAAGATGGAAGGAGAGGAAGGAGAGGGCTGCCAAGAAGGAGTCATCCGATGACAATGAAACTCAAGCTGGTGATGATGATTACCATTCGACATAAAATAAATAGTTCTTCAGTTGGTAATGTGGAAAATACAATTTTACGAAGGGCAGCCTTTTACCCTATGAATGTGAAAGTTAGTTGGGTCTATTAGCTATGATTTCCACCACTGTTTTTTTTTTTTTTATTCTTGTACCTAGTAGTAATTACTATCAACGATCAGCACTCAAGAGGGCTTGAACTTTTTAAACTGCTATCTAGTTTACTTCACTGTGAATGAACTTGAGTGCCCTAAGCTCCTTCTAGATTTTCTACTTCATCGTCTCTGTATTACACAGAGTTAGAGCAACCTATAAGCAAAATCTATGATCACAATCAGTTATTTCCATTAGCACTGTCTTTTAGGCATCTCAATTCTCATGGCATAGAAGGATTGCAACCGAGTAACTTTCTTATTGTTTCCTTGTGAGGGTTGGCTCTGTCAAAGTCATTACTAGCTTTATGCTTCAAGTTCTTTGAGTTGTAAGAAAGGTTTGTTATGAATTTAGGGTCTGGCTACAGTGTTCCGGGTTCACTGCAGCACCCTGTTTATTTCCATAAAGATGGGAAATTTTCACATAAAAATGTCACATGGAACATTGTAGACACAGCCATGAATTTAAGACTATTGGATTCTATTAATATTTTACTAACTTTTGGAAGATGTTAATAAAACTCTTTTGTTGCTTGCGAAAGAAGTGAAGATGAATATTACACAAATAATTAAGCTTATAATGACTAACTCTAACCAACTCTTTCATGTTTTAAGTTTATACATGGTTGCAAGCTGTTGGACCTATAATTCATCCTTTTAAATGAAAATGAAAAGTGAGAGATGGGGGTTTATTTATGAAATTTGTGTTTTTGTTTTTAAAATAATTAGAAAATATATTTTTGGTTTTGAAATGGCTTTGAATTTTGAAAACGACATGTGATTGATATTGATGTAAAATATTTGTTGAGTTCATAAACAAACACAACCCGAGCTTCTCGGATTTCGTCTTCCTAACCCCTTTAATGTTCATCAATTGTCAGCCATCAAACTGCAATTGGTAAAATACTTAAAGATTAGTGTAACAAATTCTAAGTCAATTTTTAAATTTCAATACTCTAGTACCATTGTAAAACAACAAAGCTTCTTCTAGATCTTTTTCTTTGATTTTAAGATAATATAAACAAGGAAACAAGTTAAAGATTTATATTTATTCATCGAGTTCTAGATAAAATCAGTTGAAATCAGTTTTCTTTTAATTTGATTGTCATAAGATCATTTTTGATACGTGTAATTTCTTTACGTGCATAAATATGAAAACGTCTGCATTCTATCAGAAGGAGCTAAATAGTAGATTCCATTCATTCGAGATATTTCAATTTGTAATTTTAGTTTCTATACTTAAAAGGACTTCTCTTTCATTGTAAATCTTGTTTGAACGTCGGCCCCCGATGGTTTGGGACAAACCTCTAGGGCTCAGTATTCCAGCGGAAGTAGAGAACGACGTAGTTTTACTGAAAATGTTTTTCTTTCGCAATAAATGCGTCCTATTTTTGGTGAAATAATAAAAAGGGGAACTCTGTTTAAACAGATATCTAACCACACGTTTCTTTGTAGACGTAACCGTTACAATACCTGACGGCCGATTTCACATCAATCTCACAAATTCACATCCCAAGCCACTCACTCCGTCACCACCTTCAACTCTCCGTCATCCCAACCGTAACGTCGTCCCTCAATTCAAACCCTCAACCGTCTCATGGCCTCACAAGACTTTCCCCTAATCCCCGATCCCCACGCGCCCACGCGCCTCCCTCAAACTTCCGATTCAACCACGACCAACGCCGACTACTTCGCGGATCCTACTTTCACCCCTACCCCTACCGAAGATTCGGATCCGGACAGATCGGGATCCGGATCGGGGTCCAAACGGAACCCGTACTACTACAAGAAGCAAAAAACCGGAAACAACAGTGGTAGCGGTGGCGGCGGAAACAACAACAGTGAAACGGCGTCGGAATACCGTGTCGATTACAGAAAGGACAGAGAGGAATGGAGCGACACGGCGATCGCGTGCCTGTTAGAGGCGTACACGGAGAAGTTCAATCAGCTAAACAGAGGGAACCTACGTGGCAGGGACTGGGAGGAGGTGGCGGAGGCGGTGACCGAGAGATGCGGTGGCGGCAGTTACAATGGAGATAATAGCAATGAAAAGCAACAGCAGAAGGCGTGGAAGAGTGTGGAGCAGTGTAAAAATAAGATAGATAACTTGAAGAAGAGGTACAAAGTGGAACTGCAGAGATTGAATAGTAGTGGGGGTGGAAATAGTAATTGGCACTGGTTCAAGCAACTTGAAGTTATTGTAGGAAGTAATAATAGTAGTAATTTAGTGACTAAGAGTTCTGGTAGTGGCGCTTCTGGTGGTGGTGGTGGTAGTGGTATTGAGACGGTAAAGAGAAACGCTGGCGGTGGAGCTGAAGCTGTTTCTTCTCCATTTACTAGACAATCTAAAAGGTATAGCTTTCTCATACTCTACTATATGTCGGTTTGTATCTATGTATATATTTTTTTGGGGTTAATGATATTGAACTTCGTTATAGTTTGGTAAAAAATGTAGGCTGATCTAGATGCTTATGAAATTTGTAAAAGATGCGATTTCAAGTGAAATTTTTATTAATGATTTAGGGAGGGTTCTAATGAATTTTCTAGCTTTAGGTCTACTTTATTTTTTATAGTGACACAAAAAGGTGATGATGATGATGATGTTATTTGACTTGGGAACGACTGTATTCTAGTTTAGTATATTTGAATAAAGTGTAGTATTTGGCTTTTGGAGGATGTGAAGTTGATGGATTTATATGTCTGAATGTTATGTGACCAACTTGTTTACTGGTTTGTCTTAATTGTGACCAACATGATGTATACATATTGATTCAGATCTTAAAATTCGACCATAAGGTACCATGGTTTGTATGGTTGTACTGACATGCACAATTACATATCACAAGGTGGATGTTGGTCCCCATGATAACAATTTTAAAAACTCGTTGCACATGAATACTCGATGCTGTAACTTTTTACTTATCTTTTTATTTTTATTGGTTGCTCTTTTGGCTGGATGGATTGCTTATTGTAATGGTGGATGCTGGGACTATGGTGTGAAGTTTTGGTAGAATTGACTTATCGAATGACTAATATTTGTTTGGGCAGATATACTCCTAGCAGTCTTCCTATCACGAACCTGAAACCCAAACCGCAACAAAGTCTAAAATGGCGGAGAGTAGTGTTTAAAATCAGTGGTTCTGCATTAGCTGGTGCTGGATTAGCTGGGAACTGCCAGAATGTTGACGCAAAGGTGCAGATTTTTTTTTTTTTTAAGAAATTTATGTTAATGTATTTGTTATGCCTGATGAAAATTTCGGATCTACAACTTGTATCATCCCACTGCATTTTATAGTCTATTTGGTTAGAAAAGAATAGCTAAATTGCTGCTTTCTATCATTAGTTGGTGATGCAGATTGCTGGGGAAGTAGCAACAGCTTGCCGTCTTGGGGTGGAGGTAATGCCTAAATTACCTTGTTTCCATCTTTTAGTCTTCACAATGTTGAAGTTGTCCTCTTCCTCACTTAAAACTGTACTTTTAGATGCTTTACCTTATTTTATTTTTCTAGGTGGCAATTGTTGTTGGAGGTCGTAACTTCTTTTGTGGAGACTCATGGGTATCTGCTACTTCCTTAGATAGACCCACAGCATACCAAATTGGGTAATATCCATGTCATTACTGTGGATGTAAACTTCTATATCTGTCTTCTATGGGTGGTCTGATTGGTATATAATGAGGAAATCTGTTCTAATATTACTAAGCTGAAGTTCATATCCTTATATATTTATAAATAATTGTGCTGTATTTAATAACCAAAATCTGCTGTACGGTATTGAACAATTTTACCTGTTTGTCAAAATTATATGGGTTCCCAAATTTGTGTCCTGATTAGTCCCTGGATACCTGCTCAAATGCTCAATATGTAGTTGCTTAAAAAAACTCTTTTCCTGGTCTAGGTTTAACTTTATTTTCTCATGTTTTGCATGCTTCTTGTTTTAACAAACTAATTTTGAGTCCTTATTTTTTGTGACATGTATTTACATTCGGACTTTGATTTCAATTCAGTATGACGGCAACAGTTATGAATGCTTTATTGCTTCAATCAGCTTTGGAGAAGGTGTATGTTCAGACACGTGTGCAAAGTGCATTTTCATTGCCAGAGTTTGTTGAACCCTATAGCCGGCAACGAGCCATCCGACATCTTGAGAAAGGAAGAGTTGTCATATTTGGTGGTATTGGTGCTGGCACTGGAAATCCACTTTTTACCACCGATACAGCTGCTGCTTTGAGAGCTTCTGAAAGTAACTTCTAGTCTACTCGAGTCTTATTTCATTGTCCATTGTTATCATTTATACTCACATATTCCCTCCTCTTTGTTTAAGGAGCTTTATTTGGAAAGAAATATTTAAATGGTATCCATATATTTTCATGTCAGTTAATGCAGATGTAGTCCTTAAAGGTACAAACGTTAGCGGCGTATGTGATTATCAGAATCGTAAATTCGAACACATATGCTTCAGGGATGTTGTCTCTGGAAGCTTTACCCCCATGGATGCCATGGCCCTTACATATTGTGAAGAGAATAGAATTCCTGGTTGGTAAATTTGTATATTTGTAATATTTTATTATGATCATTAATACTTGCATATTAGATCTCTTTGTTTATTCCTGAAATTGTACATACTATCTCTGTAGTGGTAGTGTTTAACTTGCTGGAGACTGGGAGTGTTTCAAAAGCACTATGTGGAGATCCAGTGGGCACTTTGATTGACCTAGAAGGAAGGACTGGTTGATGCAAATGGAACCATATCTTTTAAATCTTGAAGCTTGGTGCTAATTTCCTGAAGGTACTGCCCTTCCATTGTCAAAAGCATATATAATCCAATCTGTGAGACTGAATTAGGAAAGTAGAGAGACTAACACAATGCATCAGTTGAGAATCAATCCTGTAGTATGAATGAGAATTCGGGAGGATGCCCTATGTATCCGATGTCCTATGTATCCGATGTATACACTAGAATAGTACATAGCAAAAAAAGGGATTGTATTTTAATGTTATTTATATTAATGCTTCGTATTTAAAATTATCGATAAATTTATTTTTTTACTGTGTAAGTGTATCTATATGAACATCAAATTGATCTAATACATGCTGATTTCATCTATATTTTTTTTTTTATGTTTTATTATGTTAAGTGGAGATAATTAGGAAAGAAGTTGTAGGACTATCAAAACTTCATCTCATCGACTTGAAAAATTCTTTGTACTGGGTGGTATGATTGCAGATGAAATTAAGATCATTGAATCACAGTTTTGAATTAAAACGTAAAATCTTTCATTTTCGTATTGGTAAAGACGTTTTACAAGTTTTTTGTGGGTCAGTTTCAACCTTTCAACCCTGACCCTGAGATGGCATAAATGCCGTCTATTCTTAGTTAAGGAGAAAAGGGAATTCATCTAGGGGTAGTTTATTCATTCCCATTCCTCTAGTCAATGATAACTTTTTCCTGTTAAACGAAATTAATCATGTGATTTATTCATTCCCATTCCTCTAGTCAATGATACTTTTTCCTGTTAAACGAAATTAATCATGTGATCAGATCCGATAAATATTTTCTTTTAATTGTATGCTTGGTGGATAAGACACTACAGAGGCTCCTACTTCAGAACCAGATAAAAGTAAAAAAAAAAAAAATTCATGGAGCAAGTTCTTTCACTAGACGCAAAATTTGATCAAAATCAGTCTTGGTATACATGGATACTGTAAAAAAATCATGACAGTACATGACTACTGAGAAACCTATAGTTTTATTCATGAAAAGAATGGTAAGAAAATATGTTATACTGAAACTACATGAAAATTTTATAATAGGACTGGGAACTCTTTAATATTTATTCATCACTTCGCTTTCTTGTACCAAGTCCATACGGCTAACTCTATATTCTGTGTTTTCTGTACAACTCCGAGAGCCATCCTCAAGTTACTATGCATTCTCTCCATGTTAGCTTTCAAAGGAGTCCTAAAAGAATCTTGAGTACGTTGTGCATAAGCTTTTAAACTCCATATCAAAGGTGGAAGCTTAGACCTTATGCTTAGATCAACTTAGATCAAATTCCTCAAACGTCACTACGACCGAAAATAACCATCATAAATAGTAAGCTCATCAAATGCATCAAAGTTTGCTTTTAGTCCTACAAATTGGCTACTTAGCTGGGGACAAGCAGTATCTGGCCATCGGCAGCCTCCATCCCTTGTGCGTAAGGGACACAGAGCTTCACATACTCGGCCAATTTGGTTACTTGATACAACATCATCCATCACTGTGACCGAAACAGAGAAATTGGATTTATCATCAAGGTGGGGAGTGCCACCGGACTCTCTTTTTGAAGCAGACACTTTCAGTGAACTTTCTGTTACGTTGCTTTCAATGCCAACAGCACAAACCCCAGAGCTATCAAATTGAACCCTGCATCCTAGTGCCTCAATGGCTCGCTTTATGGCTGTACATTCCTTGCTAGCCGTCCTTGCTAAATTCCTAGCTGCACTGCTGACCTGCTTTTCATTTCGTAGCTCTGCAGTTATTGATTCCATAGCAGCTGAGGTTGCTTTAGCTTTCTTTTCTGCTACTTCTTTCGCCTGTCAGCAATTTAACCAACCAATTAAGCATTGACAGACATAATTATAGCAAATATGATTTGCTATGTCTATCCCTTAGAGGAGGCATGAATCAGTGAGCATTCTATTTGGCCACTAGAAAACAGTCTTTCTTGTTGTCTATATCTACAACCAAAGAGTGGAGTAAAAAGAGAGAGCCTGCAAAAGATAAGAACCCCACTTCTGCAGAAACTATGTACCGATATGAGAAATAATATCATTTACAGTGGTACTTCATGCCATAGTTTGTGTCAGAGCTCCTCATGATTCCAGTGCATCTAACTAGTACTACAAGGGATACTAGACACCCAGAAAACAAAAAATGTCTTACCTTCTTCAATTCAGAGAATTTTAAAGCCATGTCCCTACATTGTGCTTCAAGCTCCCCAGCTTGGGCTTCAGAAGGACAAGCCCAGCGAAGATGGAATTGGGGCCACAAAGTCGGGGCCAAAGCTGCTGCTGGAGGTAAGAGTGGACCATTATGTTTCAATGGGTCATAGAAGAGGTTATAGTGCACATGAGACCTCCCCTCCGAGGAACGCAAATCAGCCAAATATTTCCACAAGCATCCACAAGCCTCAGGGACACCACATTGTTGCCTCTCCTTTTCACTGAAAATTAATATTACGCAATTAGATCACTCTTAACACTTGCATGGTAGTCAGCATAAAGAGTAGAGCCCTTCACTGCAACTTTTACTGAATGTTTTCTTCCTCATGGGCTACAATGTTAGATATTTGGTCGCAATCAGGAAACAACTGATAATGAAGGTTGCAGAAATTCTTAGAAAACATAATCAGGAAAAATCTAGAATAAAATATAAAAGTTGAACCAGATTAAATAAGTAATTTATACAATGATTACTATATAGCAGTAATACATGTAACCATGCATCCAAAAACTTGCTAATTAATTTAATACCAACCATCAGGGGAAGAAATATATGAATGATTCCTTAAAAAGAACCAGGAGTTCTGAGACTATAAGCCAGAATTATAAATTGAAGAAAACAATGAAATATCACTCACATCTGATAAGCTAACAAAATGAGGTCAATTAATTCAACGTAAATGTTACGACTTAAGTAGAACACATCATATTCACTATATTCTAACTTCAGTCTTAATTTTTGTTACTACTTCCTGATTGACCAATTATATGTTCAATACTCTTAATCCTTAAATTTCATGACAATTTTCTATACATTTATTTACTTAATTCATATCTAAAAGAAAATCAACACGATATAGGCATCCTAATCTCCACAAACTATTCAGTCTACAAGCATTCACTACCACAAAAAGATTGCATCATGAAGAATTCTCATATTTTTCTCATCCTCTGGACTTGGAAGAATTTGAATCTAAGATCTATATAATCTATACTTTCCATTTTCTTACGCCTAAGCACTAGTATTCATCCACCACAATGACCAAGCTCTCACTCTGTAAAAACAATTGCCTGAAATAAAGAAAAACAGAAGAAAAGAAGTAAAGAACCAAGCAGCTCTTTTTTATGATAAACTAGTGGCTGGTTTCAATATTTAACCACACAGCAAGTAAATCCATGCCAGAAACCTCAAATTTTAATATAATGCATCTCAGCCAATACTATAGTAAAGGAAAACCACCTATTGCATAGAAAGTTTCCAAAGCGACAAGAAAGCACACAGTCCAAAAAATCCACCAGAAAAGCCTGAATCACCAAAGGGCAGATAAGTCGGTAACTAGTTTTCTCAGACAAAAGAATAATAACTAATAAAAAAGGAAAAAAACAAAAAAAAGACAGCACAATTAAATACAATATAGCTTTGGTATGAAAATGAGAAATGCATTTCAAATGTGGAAGAAGAATACATACCGACGAGAATTCAAAAGCAAAAGGATACATCCGCAACAATTGTGACACACAGTCAACCCACTGCAAAAGCAAATACAGAATCCAGATCATTAAATTTTTCCGACAGAGAAACATGTAATGCTGCAATATAATATGCAAATTAGTCTCACATTTAACTATGATAGTAATATGGTAAGATAACCAACCAATCAAAAGTATGATAAAACAAATAATGCTTGACATTTACAATTAACAAAAGATACCAACCCAAAAGCAAGTATGATAAAGGAAACTTTTGACAATAAACTACAAATTGAATAGGAACTATGCTGATGTTCATCAATGGCATGAGCAACTTTTGGCCTCCAGAAATTAGAATGGTTTCAACACCATCTATTGAGCCTAGCCAAGGCTTGTACAGCTGTCCCAAACCAACTGATAACTTTATGGCCCAGGCAGCGTCTTTTATGCCTCACTATGAGACTGCTAACAGGCCCATTGTGAAGATTCTAAATCATTACTAACTCAATAACTATCTAAAAATTAATGCAAGCACCTGCAAAAATATGGGAGAATAGTTGTTCTGTCCATGAGAAGAACTTGGAGCTTGAGATGGGAATGAACCAGATGACTGGCGCATAGGTGATGATGGAAAACTCCCGGTAGAAGACTGCCTAGATAATTCAAAAGGCATGTCGCCACTTCCAGATAGTGTAGGCATTCCCACACGATCTGAAAATGGATGGCCAAATGCAAGCCAATCTTTCTCAACAAGTGCCTGCATCAAATGAAAGACTCCAAAATTTAGATCCACATCCAAATAAGTGAATATCCCAACTAACAAGGGCAATTAGATAGGCATAGGCATCAGCATTTATTAAAGGTATGATGAACGAGAAGGAAAGAAAAGCAACCCAAAAGTTTGAAAGCTTTTTGGTAACAGCATAAGAAAAGGAGACATATTACAGATAAGATCCTAATTCCTAACTTTAAGCATAACAAAAGAGTACCTGAAACCCACTGAATGTTCGGTAGTATGGATCAAGCAACAAATTGGCAAGTGCAACCAACTGAGTTGTTCTATCCCAACCATCACTGCAACTCAAAGGCACATGTATTTGTCAAAAAAACAAATACAAAGAAAATTAAAAGGCTAAGTGTTCAGTTATACATAAGACAATGCTTCTTTTTTCTTTTTCAAGGTAAACAAAATATATGGTAGGCATATTCAACCAGAAGACTTGCTGTTGTAATCAATTCAGGGAACTATAACCATACACTTTATGTGAATTAGATAAAAAAGTTAAATGCATCAACACTACAATTCAAATTTAGGCGTCTAACTTCTGTAAATAGGTTCAAGACCAATCAGAGATTGACATAAGATGAAAGGTTATTTACATCCTGGAAATAATAGGGCAGGTTGTAGTTACTTAGGATTACGGAAAAGAAGAAGTTCCTACACAACAACAAAGCTCCTATTCTATCATACCAAAGAAAAAGGGTAATGACAACCACAACTGAGCTTCAGGGTAATCAATGACATCAAACAATTTCTGACCTGCAGTGTACAAGAACAGATGCTGATTCCAAAGCAATTCGTCCAGCAATCCAAGCAGAACCAGCTAAAACACTCTGCACGTGTACTAACCAACCACTATCTCCAAGGGTTGATACTGAAGCAGACATACTACTTAGATTGCCTCCACCCCAAGTCCAACCACCATTTCTCTGTTAATGAAATCAGCATGTCATTATTGGCATAAACAGAAAATGTCTGAAACACAGCATTTTTGTTAAAGTTAAGTAAGCAGACAGCTTGGAAATAATCAGTCAATTTTTGTGAACTCATATTTTGAGGATATTCACATTATAACACTTAAAAATATTCAGGACTTTGAACCATGATATACGAGTTACCCAAGTTAATTATCCAAGTTCAAGGTACTAAAAACTAGTACAGTGAGATGTCCCAACTCAACATGAGAGGAATGTTCAAGCAAATCATTTTCCTAAAGCAACAAATACCATCCACAACGAAAAGTCAAGAAGGTTGCAGCCTATGCCAAAAAAATAAATCTCTTTTTGTTCAAGTGAATTTAATCATGTACTTCAGCACTGGAAAAAAAAAAAGGAGGAAACCAGATCTTTGCAGGTTCCAAAAACAAACCAGGAATGATGACATTCCATCAGATGATGTTGTTCCATGAGTGTCCAAGTAGTCTCTAAGCCGACCAAAACTCTCTCTCATTGCATGTATGTTGTCTATCCCAAAAAATACTATCTAAAAACAAATAACACATGAAACATTATCAGTGGTGTGTGTAATTTCAAAGTCAACATCCAGTAGATGCATTAATGGACACACAGCTCAAACCTTTGACAGACCTCAGATTGAAAATAATTTGAAGAAGACTCTGAGCCACCTCCCATCGCCCCATTTGCCAAAGCATTTTTTCTTGGTCTTGCATCAGCAATATATAACTTCCTAAAAGAAAAGACTATTAACAAAAGAAACACAGCCTATAAAAAAGATCTCTACCTCATTATATTGAATTTGTATCTAGGGTGAAAACAAGTTAATCAGAGAGAGAAAAAAAGGCCAAAAAACAATGATTGATTCCAACTATGACCATCTATGACAGAAGTACCATGATTAACCCCATTTCAATTCAATGATGTGCATGAATGTTCAAAGCAGCACTAGAACATTAGGGCAGGTCATGTAACCATGTGAAAGAACGAACGAACAAACAAACAAAAAGAAATGACAATAACAACCACTGTACTATAAAAACAGAAACAGAAGAACAAGCATACCTCCGTGCCACCCTTCCACCAGTGAGCTGTGTGCAGAGGGCAGCAACAAGCTTTTCATCCATATTGCTGTACAAAACATAAAGTACAACAACATTAACATTTTCAAAAAGGTTATTCCAATGGTTCGAATATCTGCATCATACTGTTCATAACAGACATTGGTTTTAACCTGTCTACTGTGAGTATTCTAAATTTCAATGTCAGTTGAGTGTTAAAGTGAGAATTTCAACGTACCTCCTCATATTCATCATAAGACCAACTAAGGGTTGAGATGAACGTGCAAGGACTGCTCCTGTTCCTGTTTTTTCACCAAATATCAAGTCATAAAAATAAAAATCACAAGAAATAAATTTTTTCTTAAAAAATAATAAATAAATAAAAAGGATTTTCTGCATACCCTGATCACACCATGATATTACAGGCAACCGGCACCTTGCACGAAAGGAGGAAGCCTGGATCACTTCTTCATCACTAGCACCAGCAATCAAGCAAAGTATTTAATTCTATAGTTCCAGTATAAATAAGAAATAAACCTTGCAAAATCAAACACAAAAAATACAAGACTAAACCAAACATCATTTCCTTCTTTCTGTAGCCGGTCAAAAGGATCTCAATTTCTTACCTAATCCTTTTTGGAAGAATCAAGGCAAATGGATAACTCTGGCACATTGTATAGGTGGAATTTATATCACTGANTTCTCCACAATTCATTGGAGACTGTAAATGACCCTTCTTCAATCATGTCCATTGATGCGTGGTAGGAGCTTCTTCCGAGAAGACGAAAATACTCATTCAGTAAGCGCAACTTTGGATTAGAATTACTGAATTTTAAAGGCCCCGAAATAAAAGCATAAATATCCCAGATTCTTGCTGGCTTCGTACACCTCACCAATGCATCACACACAGCACGCCTCTGTTAATGAATAGGAAATCATGATTACCATCTTCCCTATTAAAAAACCCAATACTAATATTTTTCTTTTTTTATAAGTAAAGTGTTTAGAATGATATGTTATTAAAGAACTTCTAAATGAACTTCAATGACTAGAAATCAAGGACATCAAAACCCAATATAATGATATAGTCAGTCCTATAAATGATATGTTGAGAATGAAGTTGGTGAAGCTCACATAATGCACCAGTCATACTTGAATTTAACAAGAACTACTGAAATATAAAACAAAGATTTGATGAAGGCTAAGATGCACATGCAAATGCACCAATCACCATTGATTAAATAAATTTTTAAAAAAAATTATAAAATCATTTTTGTAATTCCATGCAATTATTCACTTGTCTTTAAAGATACTATTCAAATCTTTACACTTTGGAACCCCATTGCAAAACCTTGTGCATGTTTATTTCTGTGAATGAATATCAACTTAATTTCTCATTTTTATTACCACCGACTATATCTATATATACATACAACCACTCTGCACACCCATCCCTCACATACACACAGCCCATGCACACCCATCCCNTTCGGAAAATCAAAAACACAACCAGTACAGGGCTATGCACCTAGCTCTGATACCATGTGAATGAATATCAACTTAATTTCTCATTTTTATTACTACCGACTATATCTATATATACATACAACCACTCTGCACACCCATCCCTCACATACACACAGCCCATGYACACCCATCCCTCTATACAACCACTCTGCACACCCATCCCTCACATACACACAGCCCATGCACATACAGCTATTATATTCTGTAACAATTTCATTCTTCTATTGTTGAATAAATAACATACATATTGATCAACAATATAAGAGTATAAGGTTGTGAAGCCAACAACACCTATGAATGGGCATAATACATAAATAGGTCAATTCAAGAAATATTGACTGTTATGATTGACCTGCTTTGTTCTAGGGCGGAATCCGAAGACAATAATTCTCATATCTTTGCCTGCAAAATATAAGAGAAAATATTACTATCTTCATGAAAAAAGGACAAGTTCTATTATTATTACCTTTTACACACAATATACAAGACTAATCAATTATAGTTTTTATGCAGTACAGAAGACTTAAGTATATAAAAGCTTAGAAGAAGACTATCAGACTTGTCTTTTAATACCCAGAAAACTCTCGACCTTTCCTTTGTTCACTACATTCCAAATTGGGAGTACTTCCATATCCTACAAGCTTTATAGCTAAGAAACTTTTGAGATATATATATATATATCCCAAGTAGGTGGCGCAAAGGGGATGTAAACACTTGACCTCAAAGATAAGACCAACGGTTTTTAAACACCAAGTCCAACCCTTGGGGTTGACTATTAGATTGACTTTAACAAGACTAAATAAACAATAGAACCCTATAGCCAACTAGCTATCATGTGTCCACCACAATTTAGCTATGAGAGTGGATATAGAGAAGCTCATCAAAAGAACACTGTGCAAAGTCATGTATTAACACCAAATAGAGGCCAAAGAGTAACCTCCCAGTTGTTGCACTAGTCAACGGCAACATGGTAATCAATGACAAATTCAAGGATTAAAGCCATTTATGATAGTTGAGGAATTGACTTTCGTCAAGGAAGATCAATAAAGTGAAACAATAAAATAAATAACAGGCACTTTCAATAAAAGAAATACTGAAAGTTTCATGTTTTAATAAAAATCCTCAAATCTATTCCAAACCAACTATTAGCAAACATAACCTTTAAACAGTTCCTGTAAATTAGTACAAAGATCTATCTAGACAAAAAAAAAAAAAAAAATAGTACAGTTGAACAGAAAAAAAATCTTAAAAGAGCATACCAATGACTTGGAGAAGCCGTTTTGATGGAGTCTTGTCAGTTTGACGAGGGGCTGATTGAATCTTCACAACCTACATACATGGAGCAGTTAACATAAACATACACAAATACTCCACCTAATAGAAACATAAATTTAACTATGAACCATAACATTAAATAATCAATCCACTAAAAATTTGATAAACAATACATATTGACAAAATCCGTCAAGATAAAAATCACAACAATAAAATGACAGTCTATATCCCTAGTATACCAGGAAAACCATTAAATTCCTTCAAAGGGAACTTCATAGACACACTTTCCTTGACCTTTATCTCACTCAAATGGAAAAACTAAGCAACCACTGACATCTTCAAATTAAATCAATTGAGCTTTTGTTATCCTGCTAGCCTCTCACATATCATCTGCTTCTCTCAAAGGAAGCTTTCAAAAGCACCTTAGGCTGTCCTTAAAAAAGTGATATTTGCAGAAAATTCACTGCAAGGCTAAGCTCAAAAGATATGAATAGCGAGCTACAGACTTGCCATTCTCCTTAATTGGGCCTCAGGCATTTTCATCCCTAGGCACGTATATAATGGCATTGCACTAGACTAAAAGAAAGATCAAACCTAGTAGACAGACCATCCTTTTCCACAACATCCATGTGCTCCATCTCAACCAAAAGTAAAGGATTTCTATAAGCACTCATTCTAACTTACCATTTAAGAATCTGTGTTCCCACCAATAATATAGATTTGAACATGAAAGTTTTTACAGTATGAACGTGTCTTTTAGTGTACTGAATACTGCATAGTTCCTTTGTGACATACTTACCCACCATCAATCTCCTGCTGCATAAATTGCTTCATCAGCATAGCAAACTCCATCTCAACTTAAATGAGGTGATGAAAATTACCACCCACCTCATCAAGCTTCTCCATCGACCAAGCAGAGAGCCAAAACTCAAACCCCACAAAATAGCCATTAGTTGCTATTTTGACACCTTTAATGCATAGAGAAGTTCACCAAAAACCTTACCACAATGTTGTGCCATTGATGAAAATTTTGGCAGATGTAACTCATGATACAGTTTGAAATGATCTAAGCAATCATGGTGACATGCAATTAGCAGACCACAAAAAATAAAGGCAGCAGAGGGAAAGGGTATAGACAACAAAAAAGGTTGAGGAGTGAAAACAAAATTAAAAGCAAGAATTCCATGCAGAATATAATTGAAAGGGAGCTAATAAAAATAAACTCAAAACTCAATTTCATTCCTAAGAGTATTCACAATGTAAAACTCAAAAGTAAAGCTACCAGAACAGGTATATGACACAAATCCCCCTTTGCAAACTTACACAAGGAGAAAGTGGCAAAAGACACATTGTGGAGTTAAGAGCAGCATAATCATTTGCGAGGGCTACACTTCCAACCGCTTGAAGAATTGATCCAAGAGACTGCCCTTAATTATCGCACCACTTCCACAACTCCACTCAAGCCTCTCCATCAATTATTTCCTACTTTATAGGAGTTTATTTCTGTTTCTGTTAGCAAATAATACTCTGTAAATATTTAGTATAAATATTTACAGATTATGTTGGAAGGGGATCATCGAGATAATATATTGTTTCTCATTTGAAGCCTTGTCCCCTCCATAAGGACTGGTTTATTGGTTGTAATTGTGTTGAAGAATTCTTGCACGTTGTTGCCAATAAAAGTTTCTACCATTATTCCTTTAATTTATTTCTTTGTTTTTTGTATTATTTCCCAGTACCTATCATTTTGGTATCAGGTTCAGGTTCGATTCAATATGGTATCCACCTGCTCATCCACCTCCATCAGTGAATCTGCAGACCCTCCCACCGACCCACCAATTAACCCACTTAACAATCAAATTTCTCAACAGCTCTCAGCTATGATGTCTCGACTCAATGCAATGGATATTTTAACAGCAAATGTAGCAGTACTTAAATCCCAATCCAGTGGCAACCAATAGGCAGGAAGTAGCAACAGACAGGAACAAGTAAAGGCAAATAAAATAAATTCTGGGCCTCAAAACAAAAGGAAATCTCATAGGGCTGAGGAAGAAGATGACTATGACAACAGTTGAGGTTTCAGAGGTCATTCACAACTATCACACATGAAAATGGAATTCCGTTATTATCAAACTCCGGAGGACCTAAAGGTTAATGTCGCCGACATGTATTTAGAAGGTGACCCTCTCGATGTATTTGCTTGGGTTAATATTGAGCGGACCTTGTTGTATAAGGACAAGCTCGTTAAAGCGTTACAAGAAAATTAAGGACCAGCGGAATTTCAAAATCGATGAACATCTTTGTGGTATCCAACAAACGGGGACTGTCCAGGAATATCGACAAGAGTTTGCTAAAAGGTCCTCTTGAGTCAAGAACTGGCCTGAACACTGCCTTCGGGACATGTTCCTTATTGGGCTCAAAGAAAATCTAAAAGCTGATGTCAAAATCCGCAAGCCCAGAACTGTACATAAGACCATGAGTTTGGCCATTAAATTTGAAGCCAAAATCAGCCCCTCACGTGGGCTCAAAGGACCCAATTGGAACACAACTCAACGACGCAATTCTTTTTCGACTTGGTCCTCCCATGAAGCACGATTTACTCCATTGGGACAACAGCTGCAATCATCCACCCAGCAGAACTCCCATGCTCTTCAATCTACGAACCAACCTTCCATCCAGCTGACGAACATGCCTCCGCCACTTCACTCCTAGGACGCCGACCACCAAGCTCCCCGAGATAGAGGTCTACAGTTATCGACGTGACAAAAAATTTGCACTCAGGTCACCGATGCAAAAACTCCAATTTTTCTTTGCTGGAAATTACCGACTGCAACGACTCGACTGGCAAAGAAGCCGAGAATGACCCTACAGACAATTACGAAGGCAACACCTAGGAAGCTAACCTTGCTGAAATTAGCTTTCATGCCATCTTGGGTAAATCTGCTGACACCACCCTGAAGCTTCAAGGGGTTATCAACACAAGACAAAGTTCTTATATTGGTTGACAATGGCCCCATAATTTTGTGGCTAAAAAGATTGTCGAAGAACTCAAGCTACCAGTCCAATTCGTTCGGTCTTTTGGGGTTTGATAGGGCACCCAAGCACTTGGAGAACCCACCCCCAAAAGCTAGCTATTGAGGAGGGAGAGCCAAGCCACTTAAGTACCCCATCAAGCAGCCCATACTACTCGATGTGGAACCTTGACACCAAGTCCCTATCAGAGTTCAAATTGGTAACGGTGAGGTGATACGATGCAACCGTATTTACTGAGATATCAAAGTGCAGCTTCCAGGTTTGAAAATTACTCAAAATTATTTCCCTTTCTCGATTGGAGGTGTTGATCTAGTTTTGGATCCAATGGTTGGCTTCCCTACATATGATCCAAGCAAATTGGAATGAAATGTTCCTCGTTCTCAATTTGAAGGGGAAGAGATAAGCTTCAAGGGATTCCACATAAAGCCCAAACAGAGGCCACTTTTCAATATCTCTCAAAAGAAAAGCACAAGATATCAGGTACTAATCCCATCAAAACTTCGAAATTTAAAAGTTGATTCATGGTTTTGATCTGTTTTTCAAACACCCGATTCCCTGCCATCTTTTTGTTCCTACTCCCACTCCATACCTTTACTTTCAAATTCAAGACCCCCTAATATCAGACCCTACCGATATCCTCATTTTCAAAAATCTGAAATTGACAATCAAGTTCCTAATTTATTAAGTTCAAGTTTTATAGGTCCTAGCTCTAGCCTTTTTGCAAGTCCAGTCTTATTAGTCAAGAAAAAAGATAATACTTGGCAAATATGTGTCGATTACTGATGCCTAAACCAGATGACCATCCCAAATAAATACCCCATACCCAATATTGATGAACTTCTAGAGGAACTGCACGATACCACCATATTTTCAAAACTTTACTTACAATCTAATTATCACCAAACTCGTGTCAACCCAATTGATATTCACAAAAGTGCTTTTTGAACGCACTCCGGCCATTACGAATTTGCAGTCATGGCATTTAGTCTTGCCAATGCCCCTTCTACCTTCCAATCCGCAATGAATGACCTCTTCCGACCTTTCCTTCGCAAATTCATCTTGGTGTTCTTTGATGACATCCTAATTTACAGCTCACCAGTTCTGCAACACCTTCACCATTTACAGATCACCCTTCAACTTCTCAGGGACAACCAATTTTTTGCTAAAACTTCTAAATGTTTGTTTGGCCAAACCCACATCTCCTCTGTAGGACATGTGGTATCTTCAAAGGGAGTTGCAGTCAATCAAGAGAAAATTCAAACAGTTATAGCTTGGCCCGTGCCAACTAATGTGAAAGAGCTTCAAGGTTTCTTGAGATTAGCAGGATATCACCACAGGTTCGTGCAAAATTATGGTACTATTGCAAAACCACTCACAGATCTCAACCAGCAACATGGTTTCTAATAGTCACCTGTGGCTGACAAGGCTTTCCAACAGCTTACAAACGTGTTGACCTCTATTCCTATTTTGTGTCTACCAGATTTTAGTCAACCATTTACCGTGGAATGTGACGCCTTTGCTCAAGGAATCGGTGCCATAATTCTCCAATCTGACCACCCGATTGCAAATTTTAGTAAGGGATTTTCTCTCTCTAATCGTTTGAAATTCAATTATGATCGGGAATTGCTAGCTCCTGTACTTGCATTACAAAAATGGAGACATTACCTTTTGGGATGCCATTTCTATGTCAAAACAAATCATTTCAACCTTAAATACTTATTGGAACAATGGGTTACCACAAATGAACAGCAAAGAATTCTCATGAAATTGCTTCCGTTTGATTTTTCTATCATGTTCAGGGCTGGAAAAGAAAATAAGGGTGCTGATTTGCTTTCTAGACAACCACAACATTTTGATTTTTTAGAAAGCCGGATTTTATCGACTTGCAGGATGCTCTATTAGTGGATCCATACACCCAAGAAATTATAACTTTACTTTCACAGGATTCCAAATCTTATCCTGATTTTCAGGTGGTCGACAAGAAGTTTTACTTCAAGGATCGTTTGGTACTTCCTGCTATACCTCTAAGGCAAAAACTTTTGTTCGAGTCTAATGACTTCTTAACAGCAGGGCATTGAGCTTATTTGAAGACTTTGAAAAGGCTTTCTTCTAATTTTTTCTAGCCGGGTATAAAGCATGATGTCAGGTTGTTTGTTCAAAAATGTCTTATTTGTCAATAGAACAAATACCAAACCTTGGCACTGGCTGGTCTTTTGCAACCTTTACCTCTCCCGCAGAGAACATGGGAAGATATTTCACTAGATTTTATCCTTGGTCTTCAAAATCCAGTGGGCTGAACACCATTCTAGTGGTCGTGGATCACCTCAGCAAATACTCACATTTTATTCTATTATCTCACCCACTTATTAGAAAATCTATTGCTAATATTTTTTGCAGGGAGATTGTACGACTCCATTATATTCCCAAATCCATATTGTCTGATAGGGATGCCATTTTTCTAAGTGCTTTCTTGCAAGAACTCTTTCGACTTAGCAACACTCCTCTCCGAATGGGCACTTCTTATCATCCTCAATCTAACGGACAGACAGAAGTGGTAAACCGGTGTTTGGAAGCTAACTTAAGATATTTTTCCCATGTACAACCTCATACATGGAGCAAGTTTCTTTCTTGGGCAGAATTTTCATTTGATATTGGTTATCATACTTCTACCAAAACCACTCCCTTTAAGATTGTCTATGGAATAGACGCATCTGCCATTCATCCATTTACCCCGAGAGAAACACGAACCCCAGAACTTGAAGAACAACTCCTTACCCGTGATGCCATGCTGAAACTTTTAAGAGAAAATCTCTTAAAGGGTCAATCTCGAATGCAGGCGTAGGCTGATTCCAAGCAACAAAAGCTTAGTTATGAGGTTGGTGACACAGTTTTTCTTCGAGTACAAACCTACTAGCAACGCTCGCTTGCTAAATGAAAGTACGAGAAATTATCTCCTCAATTTTTCGAGCCTTACAAGAAAATTCGTCGTGTTGGACCAATGGCTTATGAATTATAACTTCCTGCAACATCCAAAATACATCCCATCTTCCATGTCTCATTACTAGGCCCAGCTCGGGGTCATGTTCTCGATTCACCACCAACACCTCTTCCCATTAATTCTGATTGGGAACTCCTACTCCATCCTGCTACAATATTAGCACATCACTGGGTTAATGACGGAGGTGTCCTCACTTTAAAGCTTTTAGTTCAATGGGAAGGTCATCCTATTGAAGAAACTAGCTGGGAGAATGATCACCTTCTTGCTTACCAATTTCCCTCATTCCCCCTCGAGGAAAATGCGAGTCTCAAGGGGGATGCACTGATACAAATCCCCCTTTGCAAACTTCCACAAGGAGAAAGTGGCAAAAGAAACGTGGTACACATGATGGAGTTGGAGCAGCGTAATCAGTTGCGAGGGCTACACTTCCAACCGCTTGAAGAATTGGTCCAAGAGACTACCCTTAATTGTCTCACTACTTCCACAGCTCCACTCAAGCCTCTCCATCAATTATTTCCTACTTTATAGGAGTTTATTTCTGTTTCTGTTAGCAAATAATATTCTATAAATATTTATAAGTTCTATTGGAAGAGGATCATGGAGATAATATATTGTTTCCCGTTTCCCATTTGGAGCCTTGTGGGGGGGGGGG
>JANLJB010005377.1:0-10303 GCA_026212285.1 Bursera cuneata
TTTAAAATTAAGGAAAAAAATTTCTTATTTTAATTAAAATAAGAAGAAATTTGTTTATTGTGGGAGTATAATTTGTTTATTGTTTATTTATTCTTTATTTGTGTTAAAATTAAGGAAAAAAATTTCAGCAGGGGTAAATATGTACTTTTAAGGGTTAAAATTAGCAGTTGATTAAAAAAAGCAAACCTCAGGGGTCTTGTTGATGAAAGTGGTAAACTTGTTTTCTACTTGAAATTAAATCAAAACACAAGGGTACTATTTGAAATTGTCCCCTTCTCCAATCTTAAACTTATTGACTTCTAGTTTTTAAAAAATAAGGGCTGTAAAATGTTTTTTAATCAAGATAATATTACATATATATATATATATATATACACGTCAATAAGATAGTTTGATGTAAAACTGCATGCTGAGAGTATTTTACTGTAGTGGAAAACGTGAAAGTTATCTGGACCTCTGAGTTTGATGAAAATATAATATTTTTATTTTAGTGTTGTTTTTGTTGTCTCCTTTTGCACTCTGCTTGAGATCTTTTTGCTTAAGTAGAGTCATGTCTTTCTATCTTTTTATGAATTAATGGTTTCTAGCTAAGAAAGTTTCCAAGACTTGATACATGAATATATATATAATTTCTTCTGCAGAGTATTTCATCTGAACAGGCAAAAAGGTTTACAAAATTCCGGGAGAGGAAAGGACTTATAGATAAAGATGTGGTATGTATGAAACTAGCTCAACTATTTCAGAATTTCTGTAGAATGATTTTTTGAAGGAATTTAGAAAATTCTATTGGAAGATTTAATGTGTTTTTATTCTTTTAGGTAAGGACTGATAGATCGCTCTCTTTCTATGATGGGGATGATAATCCTAATGTGAATCATCTACGTGATATTCTGTTGACTTACTCTTTCTACAACTTCGATCTTGGTTACTGTCAGGTGATTGCTTCTGTCAGTGTCTGTTTTTTCTTAAATCTTACAATAATGCAGAGTTCTCAAGCTGGTATTTGTCTTGTTATTTAGAACATTTTAGACATGCAACAGAAATGCAGTGATGTATGCTTAATACTCAGCAAATTGATTCTGTTGGTTGCATGTAAACATAATTGAAGACATAAGGGGTATTTTATGTTATTTGAAAGTTGAAACTATTCTATTTGAAAACAGGTTATGGACTTGTTGCATTGAAATTCATGTTTATTGTTGCTTGAAAGAGGCTGAATTTCTTAGCTTAAATTTTGAGGGAAATGATTGCAGTATTCTGCTATTCTTTTCATCAATTACATTGATATAATAATCCTTTTCATTCAGTGGATTTCCTCTCAATGTACGTATTCCCTTCTTGATATGGTGTTACAAAGAAAACAATTTTATTATTGTTAATCGTATAAGCACTTACATTACGGGATCTTGTCCTGCTTGTATATGCCGTTTGGAATCCTGTTCTCTTAATGATTTGTAATATATTGTTGTTGATCTATCTTACAGGGCATGAGTGATCTCCTTTCCCCTATTTTCTTTGTAATGCAAGATGAGTCAGAATCATTTTGGTTGTTTGTGGCGCTGATGGAACGCCTTGGACCCAATTTTAATCGTGATCAAAGTGGCATGCACTCCCAACTTTTTGCATTATCTAAGGTCTCTCTTTTCATTTCTCAGTTAACTTAAAGTATCATGTTTTCACTTAATAAAAATGTGAACTTAACTCTTTTTATTTGCTCTTAGATTGTGATACACCCTCAAATGTGAAGGTGTACACCAGAAGACCACGTGGCTAGAATAGGATATGGGCAGAGGGGAGTTTGTTATTTTGGTTATTAGAATTTGCTGTCGTTTATTGCTTAGCTGTCATTCGGTTATCTTGTTATTTGTGTTTTCTGTTTTGCTTTTCTGTGTTGCTGTGGAGTTATATAGAGGTAGCAAGATTAGGCTGGATTCTCATGCATGAAATGAACAAAGGAAAAGACTGAGCTATTATTCTCTGTTTTTCTGAGATAAATCTTTATTCTGTTCTCTGGACTCCATCAGATTGCCTTTCTTTCTGTACAATAAAAGTTTGGTTTATTTTGTTAAATTACATTACTAATATTTCAAATATTATGTACTATCTTTTAGCTTTTTACTTTTTTTTTTTTTTTTTTTAATCGTCATGCCATGGAAGGATTCTGTTTGACAGTCCTGTTTGCAGCCAAGTCTTTGGCCTCAAGTTGTGCTTTTAAACATACTTGATATTAATGGTAGCCCTCTGATTTTAAAACTTGAACTCAGGTTTGTTGTAGAACCTCTCATATAATTAAAATTTGCCGATTTAGTTGTTGGCATCATTCTGGAAGTTTTATTTAATGAAATCATTCGTGATACGTGGATGACTTTTACTTGTTTATGTAAGAGTGTTAACCATTCAATACATGCTTAGTAGAAAATATTTGATTAAATTTATTAGTACCATGTGGCTATGTTGCCATTTTAGTTATGTCACTTAACTTGGCTTACAAGGAACTTCTGTTAAGGGCAGATGTCTTCAATGACCCTATGATCACTTCACTATAAAAAATGTTTTTTGTTTAGATGGACTGTCTACAATGGACCGTCTATAACATCAAATAGTTGTAAGATGGTAGCAGAGGAACTTCTCATGCGTCTATAAATTTGGTGAAATTACACTAATTCTGGTGTAATTTTTTGCTAAGATCATTGTCATGCTCCTCTCTGCACACTTCTTCTTCTTCTTCTTCTTCTTCTTTTTTTTTTTTTTTTTTTTTTTTTTTTTNTTCTTCTTCTTCTTCTTTTTTTTTTTTTTTTTTTTTTTTTTGATAATAACTTTCATATTACTGAAGTCAAATGTAATAACAAAATTGTAATTGGTATATGATCATTAATTGCTTATCACAATGGTTGCTATTATTTGTTAACTGCCTGTTGTACGTGTGAATTTGGATAGGTGCTCAGCTTACTTTAATTAAATTCTTTTGCTAGGGAAAGATAATAAGCTCCAAGTTTTGATTTTCAATTTTTGTTGTTGCAGCTGGTGGAGTTGCTTGATAGTCCCTTGCATAACTATTTCAAGCAGAACGAATGTTTGAATTATTTCTTCTGTTTTCGCTGGGTTCTAATACAATTTAAAAGGTTAGATGCCGGAGTTGATTTGTTACCTCCTTTTAAAGGACGATCTGTCCTATGATCGTGTTTTCCACATACATGAAGTTTTTCGTTTCAACACTTAATAATGCTCCATGCAAGACAGAAATAATCTGGCAAAAAGGTCTTGAGAAAGGGAAGGAAAGGAAATTTGATCTTTCTGACCTTTCTCATTGGCTTTTATATGCGTGCATGTGTGTTTGTGAGAGAATAATATGATTTATCAAAGGGACTTTAGAGTTCTTTAGAGTTCTTTGGTTGTAGCATTGTCATAAGCAGGGTATAAGATGGTTTTGGGTGACTTTAATGCCAATACCATAATGTGCCACTCAACTTAGTCTTCTACTTGTTCTAATTTGCAGAACTGGAATCTGGCTCCTTAACTTATCATGTTTCTTTGAGATTTTTTATTTTTCTTCTTCATTTTCAGTAGATTTTCAAACATTGATAATTTTGTGTAATGTTTGCCTGATATGATTTCAACATGTTTCTCAGGGAATTTGAATATGAGAAAACAATGCGTTTATGGGAGGTACTGTGGACGCACTATTTGTCTGAGCACCTGCATTTGTATGTATGTGTTGCAATCTTGAAGCGGTACCGAAATAAGATAATGGGGGAGCAAATGGACTTTGACACACTTTTGAAATTTATTAACGAGCTGAGTGGTCGGATTGACCTTGATGCAATCTTGAGAGATGCCGAGGCTTTGTGTATTTGTGCTGGTGAGAATGGTGCTGCTTGCATCCCTCCTGGAACTCCACCTTCTTTGCCAATTGACAATGGTTTATTATATGCTCAATATGATGATGAAGTATTGTAAATATGAATTCTTTCCTTGAAAAGATTTATCAGCTTATATTCTCGAGTTTCCTTTGGAGGTTTTTACTTTCTGTGTAATTATTTGATTTTTCATGACAGTGTTAGTATCGTAGAATATTATTATCAACCAATTGACTCTGTCTTGCCATTAATTTTCAGCGCCTCTAGTTAGCTTCGGTTGCCTTATCAATATCATTCTTTTCATTTATCGACAAAGGCCCTAACGATAAATGATCTAAGTTCTGTTGTAGGCTGACGAATCTTGCAATATTTTGGGCTAAGCGTATTGTGTGACTATACAACTGTTTGATAGTTGAAGCAGAGGAAGTTTAGGGTATGCAAAATACTGAACTTGTATATTATATGTTGCTTTTAAATTATAAATTTTGAATTCTGATAAGATGATAGATAAAAGGAATATATTCATTTTTGCTTGGGTTATCCGTACCACAATATGGTAACGTAAAAAACTTTCCCGTCGGAGTGGGCATGGGTCTCTGCCGGTGCTTGGCATATCCAGAAGGGAAGTCCATTTTGGCTTTGTTTAGGAATTAAAATGATGGAGGTTCGAATTGAAAAATATAAAACGCCAGCTAAATCTAATTTTGTTGGGAATACTTTGGATGTCATCCAGCAATGTAATGTTAAGAGTTTTGAAAAGTAGTTATTTCGTAGGAATAGCATGAACTTGTAAGTGTGCTTCTGTGATGTGTTGTAGTTTTCGTCTTTGCTACTTTTTAATCGTGCGAGTACACGCATTTCTTTCCACTTTTTCTCGTGATGATAACTGTGATTGTAAATGGGATAGTGTAGGATCCTTGTGTTTGGTGATTGATAATTAAAGTAAGATTCTCTCAGACAGACAGAAATTTTCTGACTGCCTACCAATTGACCTGGGAAAGCTAGCACTTCTTGTTTTTCACTCTGTATATATAGAAGAATCATCGTTACTAACAGAACAATATATCATAGTCCAATCCAACCTCAACGGTGAAGGAAAACGCAAAAACGCTGACACTGCAACCTCAAATGCTAAGTACCCTAGCAAATTAAACTTAACTCAACTCAACAGCCCCTACCACTTAATTAATCACATTAAACATCAGACGACGGTCCATATATATATAAAAATCTTGAAGAGTGAGATTTACATGAGGCTTGATTGATTTCGTTTGCAGTCCCACCTGTGATTATTATTCCTGCACCGCGCAGCACTCCAATGTCTAAAACAGAACAAAGGAATCCAAGTAGGTAATAAACAGCTCATCATCAAAGACAAATGTTGCATTATTGGTAATGGTCGGTAGTAGCCCACATTCAACGTCGTAGTCAAAGTTCCCTGTAGTAGTATCCTGATCCGTCCAACCATTAGTAACTGTAGTATCTTCTTCCCTCGTTCCACTCAATCCTTTAGCAGCGTTTTGGGTACTTGTGCTGCAAATAGGTTGAGCATCGCATAGTCGAGAGATCTTGAGTTTCTTCTCGACGTTGCTGTTGTTGTTGTCATTGATGTCGCCGTGGTGGGTGCCCAAGTCTGTGGCTTTTCTTTTGCCTAAACGGCATTTCTTGTTCAAATGGGTATTCCAGTAGTTCTTCACTTCATTGTCGGTTCGACCAGGGAGCCGTCCTGCAATCAGTGACCATCTAAATGTCGCAAAAACATCAACATGAGTTCAAACACAAACACAAAATATTTAAGTGTACAGTACAACAATTAGTAGAAATATATATTTCGAAAGCACTACATTAGAAAAATTACTATTTCAGGAAAACAAAGATTAAGAATTGAGAGAAGAAAACTAACCGGTTACCAATAAGTTTATGCATTCGGATAATAAGATCTTCTTCGTCTTCTGACATCCCACCACGTTTAATGTTTGGTCTCAGATAATTTTTCCATCTTAGCCTGCAACTCTTCCCTCCCCTCAGCAAACCTGAGAGATATCAGATCATACATTACAGATACTATAAAATAATGATGAATACGATAATTATGAAGATTAAGAGGATGAGCCATACCTGACTTCTCGGACACAGCTGCCCAGTTGCCTTCACCGTGAGTCTCAACATAATTTTTGAGAATCAAGTCCTCCTCCGGTTTCCACAATCCTCTTTTGGGCTGTCGCTTCACTTCTTTATTCTCCATTATTTAGTCTCTTCTTCTAAGTCTTCCGACTTTTCTCTTTCACAAAGATAAATTTCTATTTCTTTAGTGGAAAGAGAGCTATGTGAGTGTAGATTATATATATAGAAAAAAAAGAGTTGCCTAATCGATTTAAAAGTTGCAAGGTCACTCGTGCATTTTTACTTTTGCACCATTACAGTGCTAATTAAAGGATTGACGCGAGGGCCCTGCTTTGCTTCACTTTAGCTTTCCCTTGGTAGATATTACCCTACTGTAAAAGCAAAGCAATTCTGGGTTCCACTCCATATTTTATAGATCCTCACAAGTCCCAAGATTCTTGATTGAGAGCAGGGTCCATGTTGAACAGTATAATAGGGGGAGAGGGACTGAACTTGTACAATCTACGCTCTACACAAAGTATAGGCTATGGCTACCTGTACGTCGTTCTCCTCTCCTACCAAGAATTAATGTTACTGCCTCGTTGCATATTCAACAGTGTCGCAACTTTTTAACACGTATGAGTGCAACTGCGAGCGCTTTGAGTAATATGAACCACATGGAGACTGACTGGCTGACCGGTAGCGAGTGATGCGCGCGGAGTTCCACGTTCTAGGCTGCATGTGTTTCGAAACTCGTAATCTTTTGTCTTTTTGGGCAAATACGTTGTAATAACTTTAAATGAACAAAACGTGAAAATTTTTAGAAAGATATTGCCCGTTAGTTTTTCAACAGTACAAAGTGGATAGTGACTCCTGCGTTATACATGCATGATTTTCTGAATGCTTTATAGCGTCAATGATCACATTCAAAATTGTTCGTATCTAACTAGTTATTAACCTTTTTTCTACCTGTTACATGATTGACAACACTGGTACCGTAGCTGCTTTAGAACAGATAGATTACGGGGAATTTACTCTGACCCCCCAATTAGATTTCAAGAAAACACTTAACCCAACACTTTTCTTAAATTAACACTTATCCCCCAAAAAATTACCACTGTTTTCTCAAAACTAACACTTACCCCCTAAATATTTGGGGGGTAAGTGTTAATTTTTTAGGGGTATTTGGGGGGTAAGTGTTAGTTTAGTAAAAGTGTGGGGTTAAGTGTTTTCTTCAAATTTAATTAGGGGGTTATTGTCATTTCCCCGATAGATTACGCGTGTAAACTTTATCATAGATGAGAAAGGGTTAATATATATTTATAGTTCATCAAGATGAATCCTTTTCGGATTGCTCCAATTGACAATAGAAAATGTGCACCCTTCATATTATAATAAAGATCAAAAGGTGAATATTGTGATTGTATGAATATAATTATAATTTGATCTAGGTGGATTCGTAGATCCTTTCCTTAGCTTTATCTTTATTTTAATTTATGAAAAAATATCATTAGTGACTAAAGAAAATAAATAAATAAAAAGAAATCTTAACCATCCTGAAAATTAAAATTCATGTGTTATCGTTTCCTCTGAAACTCATAAAGAGATTAAATAAAGAATTGATACTAATTCAAACGTAAGTTAATGTATATACCGATAAAATCAAGAATTTAAAATCAATGGTATCCAAGAAATTTGCGTCATTTTGAAAATTTTGTTTTCTCTACTATTAGTATCTTTCTTAGAAATGAAAGAAAGAGCAAAATAACAGTGTTAATTTCCCGCTGATTCACAGTACTCATAACGATAGAAAACAAAATTCAAGGGTGGTCCAATGCTTTCACACTTATTCTTTGCATGAATATACAGTGCAACTGCCACTCAATTATTGAATCTGAGATGGACGATACAGTAGCTATATTACAAAGTCATTAATTGGGTAAATTATTCGAGTATATTGGCCGGCGAGGGTGGGTCAGAACTCACAACGGCTTTCCGCTTGAATTTGATTGACAGATGATGCTGCGATGCTATGGATTTGATGATATCAGAAGCTGAGGCACCACCACTATCGCAGAAATTATGCAGCCTTTTTAGTACTCCAATCCCACCACCTGACATGCATATCTCTGGAGGCTTATTTTTTATCACTTTACACAAGTCCTCATCAGTCACAGTTGTATACATATATCTAATGAATCAATGATCAGTTCTTCAAGGCAGCAGTCTAGTAGGGAAGACTTGTCAGATGTATGTATGGAATAAGACACAGATCGGGATCCCTCTGCTGCTATGCATTTGGCTAGCTAGCTTTACAGGTAATTATTATACTAATAATTTCTTCTTTCGCAGGGGCGTGCAGATGATCACCTCATGGCCAAGGCCATGTCTAATTAGCAATGGAACGTATTTAAGATAAATTTGTTTAATGAAATAATTAAGATAAAGACACCATGTGGAATTTTGAAGCTATGATTATCTTATCATCACCTGCACTTTGATCTTTATGCCAATTGCCAAAAAGACTTGATCATTTAAATTGAATAGTGCGTCTACAACATGAAACATGTGTAATGGGGTCTCTTAATTCTTCAACTTTAATATCTTTTTTGTTTCCATGGAAAATCTTTTTCCTATCCTTGTTAGCTATAATGGAATCTTTTAGTTATTTAATATATATCTCTATTTGTTTACTACTCCAGACTGTGTATATGGAGGTAAATACATGCACATATCGTCTGTCCAAGGATTGCACAACATGCTTGAACGTACAATAATCAAATGAAATCATCATTTGAATTGGGGAAGATAGATATATATACAACAAAGAAAACTATTAGCAAGAAGAATCATTGAACTTGAAAGCTTGGGACGGAAACTACTGGTTAATTTAAAATATTGGAATCTGGTCCTCAGAGTTTGGCAGGACTCATGTTGCATATTATTCTCTTGTACGTGTGTTTGCTTTTTCAGTCATTATCGCCTTGTAAAGTTCTCCAACATCTCATGTTTTTTCCTTGCCTCAGTCCAAGAAACCTACAACTTTAGATAATAATAGGCAGCAAATGACAAAACCTCCATGGACTACAATTCATATACTTGCTTTAGTTTCTCCAATATAATATATGTAGTGGAAGTGGATTTTCTTTTACAGAAGAATAAAGCTGCAATCATATCTCACATAAAAATAGGCTTTAAAAATTACTTTTATCTCAACGTATTTCGGACAGCCTGAGCCAATCAAATCACATCATAATTGAGCAGTCATATTCAGTTCTTCACTTGTTCATGATCACTCTAGTTTATCAAAGAAGACGAGCAAATTGAATAGATATGCTGTACACCCCTCAGAAGATATGCATACCAAAATCAGATTGTGAATCTATTGTATGCTAATCTATTTACTTCTCTTAAGGGTTCATTGATTGGATTGAATTTGATGGGGCCATTGCAAGAAAAATATGCACGCATTACAAAGCTTAAACGAAATCGCTTTTAAGCTGGCATGTTCGAGTACTTTAGATTGAGGGTAAATACATAGATAACCTCAAGGTTTGATTTAAATAATAAATTTATTTTTATTATTCATAAAGCAACATAAAGATCCTCATTTTGATATTTTAAGAAATATTAAAACCCTTATTTTTATGTGTCAAAACCCCATGTTTTCCAATTCTAAAGGTGTCTATGTTACTTTATTAATAATAAGGATGAAATTGTTACTTAGACTAAATCTTGGGGGTGTCTATATATTTACCCCCTTTAGATTGCGATTCCTTCAGCTTTCACATTATTTAAACAGTGACATAAGTTTGTCCTCATTTCGGGAAAATCACATGAACCTCTCCACTCAACCTGTTAAGGAAAAGCAGTTAATTCTCCACCTCATTTTCTTGCACGCCTAGCTTGTCACTGGTCACCCTTATAACCTTTAATTTATTATTTATATACACTAAAGTGAGACAATAATTAAGTAATTAAATGTATTAAATTATTTTTTTCCTTTACTCGTTTGTACATTTTGTATACATTCTCAGTTCTCCGTATCAATAAAATTATTCAATCATTTCTACGATTATTTGATTCTGTTAATGCCATGTATTAGTGTTAACTTATTTCGTGTCAAATCTTGTGTCATGTTATACGTTTGTTTGTAAAGTTGTCTAGGATAAAAATCATATTTATAAGAGCTTGGGGCACCAGTCGTAATTTATAAAAATTTGGGGTGCTAGGTATAGATATAAAAGCATCTTATTTTTCTTTCAGAAATTAGGGCAAACAAGTACGAGCCGTCAGAGCATTCTCTGAGGCCATTCAAGAACACTTTGAGAGGATTTTGGGCA
>JANLJB010005377.1:19214-66217 GCA_026212285.1 Bursera cuneata
ATATATATATATATATATATATATATATATATATATATATATATATATAATTTCAAAACATTCATAAACACAATTTCGAAATAGTTTCTATAATTAACTAGGAACATCAAATGAATTATTGATTCATGAGAGGACCTGTGGTAGGCAGTGCCTGGGGCATTTATTGGCAAAGACATAAGCGATTTATTGTTCGAGAATTCGCTACTGTAGCTAATAAGTAAGATATTTAACAATGAAGACGTTACTCTAGTGTAATAATTAAGTTTAAATTGCTATATCTTTGATAAAGAATATGTTACTGTGGTAAAAATTGAGTATTTGATGCACTTTTTCCCTTTCAAGAGATTACCGTATCCTTTCGTAAATGAGTTCATTGTTCTAATAAGAGTATAGTGGAGCTCCACCACTCACCTACTCAAATTCCACCAGGCCACCATGCCGTTGGTGTCGGAGATGCTGAATCCCAAGCACGAGAATTACGTGATACTCGAATACTAATCCCACTCAACTCGCTTTTAGGAAACCAAAAATTCATTGCCCACACGCTTGTTTCATTTCTAGTGAACCAATGGGCGGTGCGGTGCACTTTCTAAACCTTTTGCCATCTATAAATAAGGCTATATATAGCCATCACATCAGCATCTTGAACACGGTTTTCGAGAGGCCTCAATTGCTCCCGATTGAAGAAATAACATTGTTAGGGATAGTACCCCACATTTCCCCCTCATATTTTGACTTCTTGCAATATCACCTTTCATCCATTACTTTTATTTTTTATTTTTTATATCTTTTACTGGTAAAATTCATTAGAGATATATGTTAAAATAAATATTATTTTAAATTTCCAATTTATAAATGAAGTATTAAAATGTAGATATTTACTTAACAATTAAAAAATTTGAATATAGTAAATATTAATTTTTATTAAATTTGCTCTATTATTCTACAATATATATTAAAAAAATCCAACCTGGTAAGTATAACTTTTTGGTACAGTAATAAAATGAAAATTTGGTTAATTTAAAAATAAGCAAAATTATAAAAGCTTTTACAAAATAAATGCATTTCTAAAAATGTAAATAAACTCGATAACTCGAAACCTTTTTTTTTTTTTTTTACTCTATACCTAATTTTTTTTAAATATTATAATATTTGAAATCAATCCCCTAGTATTGGCTGTTTTAATTGAGTTTCACTACAAAATTTCCATAGAAATTGTCGAAGAGAAAACTACAATTTTGTTCTTTGCATTGATGATAATGGGATAACTATGAAACTACATTGTTAACATCTAAGCTGGCGTCAACCGCTAAATATGGAAAATTTTCAATTCGTTACCTATAAAAATGGTCAAGACTCCAAAAATATACGAAGACCGAAGAGGGCAAAAACTTGAAGAGTATTCTCTCAAGGGTTTTCAGAATTGAGATCAGAAAATTAGAGCAGAAAACGATTCAGTGGACAAATTTCCATCTTCGCCTTATCAGGTATGTATGTCGGATTTATTACTCCATCTAATTATGATACCAAATAATGTATTTATGTATGTATGTATGCATGCATTCATGCATGATCATTATCATATTCTCTTCTTTAAAAAACTTGAGATTTGCGAGCACCGTTCCCTTCCAAACTCTCGTTTTCTGTAAAAATATCATCGTCGTCGCCGCGCCGCGACACGACCGTGTGATGTGACGCTCCGAGGGAAGGCAAAACTGTCATTCTAGGTAAATTTGCAAAAATGTTGTGAGAACTGCATGCCACGTTGGCTACCCACTCACCAGCGGCCCGCCAGCGTAACGAATAAACTATCGGAAACCCCCTACATGCCATCTTACGAATCGTCATTTCTCGCTTTTTTTACACGTGTTCGTTTCTCAGAGTAGCTTCTTTTAAAAACAGATATCATCCGTTATGCAGAGAAGGGATTCTCTTCAAAATCATATTCATGGCTGCTTTGATGCTAGTATCTAAGAAATATACTAAAAGAGAAATCCAAAAAACAATCTGTTTCTGAATCTTTTAAAAAATGATGAAAGGGATTACGGGAAAGCTGGCGGGAACTCAAAGTTCTCACTGAAAAAGGCATTTTCTTTTAAAGTTGTTTTCAAAAGTTGAATCAATCTGGCCAGCTAAGCTGAATCTGAATCACATTAATGATGTTTCCATTAATACGTTCTCGCCAGTTATTTGTTTTAGGGTTTTGGTGTTAGTTTCTCTGTATTTGGTGAAGTTATTTATGGCATTTCAATTTTCAAATGGATTGTTGCTATGGATATTTGTTTCTTCCTTTCTGAGCTTATTTTCTACTCATTTGGTTGATTATATGGAAATTTGTTTTCCATTTTTGGTTATATAGCTTGATTATGAGTTTTTTGTTGACTGTTTTTCATTTGATTGGAGACTGTGATATGCTAGCTGTTATATTATTGGAATACTAGGAAAAAAAATTCCCAGATTGTAAAGGATTGAGTGGCTCTGATCCCTTGTGGCAGTTATTTTGATTCGGCTTCGTGTTAAGCTTGTCTATACAGAGACTGTAAGTATGGGTAGCGAAAATTTTCTTTTGGAGACACAAGTTGCTGTCTTCGTGCGTGTTTCAATGCATACTGGTCTTGCTGATTTGTATGGGTCATGGAGACACAAGTTGCTGTCTTCATGTGTATTTCAATGCATACTGGTGTTGCTGATTTGTCTGGGTCATCGTTAGCATCAGTAGAGCCAAGAACTTATTTGCTTGTATATCACACACTGACTTGACTTCGTTCCGTAGCTTTCGCAATGATGAATTGGATTTACTTTAGGTAATGAATTAACAATATATTGAAATCTTGGCATAGCAGATAAGAAATGGGCTCTCAAGTCCTTTAAAAATGTAGTAGTTCCGTCGTGGTTTGAACTTGACAAAATTTTTTAGTTCTATAAGCTTAAAATTCTGTCTCTCTGCCCATCTTTGATTTTCCCTTAACTGCTTTCCTTTCATATTGACTATTGGTTCAATTCTTATTTTCTTGTTTACAGTTGTTGCAGTACTGTAATATGGTAGTAAATATAAGAGACTTTTGATATTTTATCTGAAAATTAGATGTGTTGGGCAGAGATACTTAAAATGGAAATTGGATGTTGTTTTCATCTGTAAGCTAGTATATTGAAAAGAGTTGGCCTTACACTAGATCTAGGATTATTTATTAGTCTTAAACTACATGTTTTACATTAGGAGGTACAACATTTATCGGTTGGTTTTAATGGAATGATGACTTTTTTGTGCAGTTGATTGAGACAATTCAAGTCATGATATTTTTGGTGATTAAATTCCAGAAAAAATGTTAATGCATTCTCCTCTTTGTCACTCTACAACAAACCATGGCTGTACTTCCTTTGCGCTTCACCACCTCCAAGAGATACTCACCAAAGCTGCTATTTGTTGTGCTCCTGATGCTTGTGCCGATTTTCATGATTGCAATCTTCACCTACGGTGAAAAAATATCATATTTTTTCCGCCCAATTTGGGACAAGCCACCTCCCCCCTTCAGGCGCCTACCTCATTTTTATGCAGAGAATGTTTCAATGGAACATCTTTGCAAACTCCATGGTTGGTCCATACGCTCACAACCTCGCCGGGTTTTTGATGGCATCATCTTTAGCAATGAGCTGGACATTCTTGAGATCAGGTGGCGTGAGCTGAACCCCTATGTATCAAAATTTGTAATCCTCGAGTCCAATACCACCTTCACAGGCATTCCAAAACCTCTTTTCTTCTCTTCAAACCAGGACCGGTTTACCTTTGCTGAGGGAAAGATAGTCCATGGTGTATATCCTGGTCGGAACCATATGTCAAGTGAAGATCCGTTTGTTCTTGAAGCAGAGCAGCGCAGGGCTATGAATGGATTGCTTTGTTATGCGGGGATAAATAACGATGACCTACTCATAATGTCAGATACTGATGAGATTCCAAGCCCACACACTGTGAAGCTACTGCAATGGTGTGATGGGGTACCACCTGTACTACACCTTGAGTTAAAGCACTACATGTACTCATTTGAATTCCCTGTGGATTACAGCAGCTGGCGAGCTACAATTCACACTTATGGCCCTGGGACCCTGTATAGGCATTCACGCCAAACTGATCTCATATTTTCTGATGCCGGATGGCACTGTAGCTTTTGCTTTCGATATCTTCAGGAATTTGTGTTCAAGATGACTGCTTATAGCCATGCAGATAGAGTTAAGCGAAGTGAATTTTTGGATCAATCTCGAATACAGAAGCTCATTTGCAAGGGAGATGATCTTTTCGATATGCTCCCCGAAGAATACACCTTCCAAGATATTATTAAGAGGATAGGTTCAATACCGCGATCAGCTTCGGCCGTTCACCTTCCTAAATATTTGATAGAGAATGCAGATGACTTTAGGTTTCTTCTTCCTGGCGGCTGCTTACGAGAATGAAGATGTCTTGGCCAACCTCTAGAGATGAATCAAAAAAATACGGAGATTTTATACAGAATTATTACTTATCCTTCACATTCAGAAACTTTTGAAAATGTAGCGTTGACAACTTGTGGTGTTTTTTGCTTTTATGTATTTAAAAGTTGGCGATAGAGCTATCAATTTTGCAGGGGCAATTGTTATGTGCAAAGGAAGAACAATGTCTTATCAGATCTGGGTCTAGTCTAGCTGCTGCTTTCAAGGAGTTGTTCGCCTAAATCATGACTTCCATCTTCGGCTTCTCCTTCACTCTGTTTTCAGAATGTTTTTGATCAACTTGTAACAGCAACAAAACTTTTTTATTTGCTTCCTATTTCTACCTTAAAAATTTAGGATTTCTCAGAAATTTGTATCTACTTCACCCTTCTCTACGTATATATATTTCTCTACACTTCTTATTTATGTACATAAACGTCTGTGATATATTTAACATTTCTTTTCTTCTTTAATCATCAGTATGATTACTCATCTATACTATTAATATTAATGGGACACAGTTTTATTAAAAAAAAAAATCCATAAATGATCAATTCAATTGATCAAATAACAATCATTCTTCAGGAGTTTTCCTCAACATCAATCATTCCTGGGATTTTTACTTTACTCCATATATTTTTAATGATTACTGTTTTTTACAAATTATTTTAAATATTTTTTTATCTCATTTTCAAAGTAGTTTTTGCCTATTTTTGTTAAGAACAGATAATACAATATTCTAGGAAAATGATAAAGAGAGACGGAAAAAAAAAAAAAAAAGTGATGGAAGGATGATAGAGCATATGAAGGCAGGAACCCACCAAGTGAATCTCAACCGTGAGTGTTGAATGTGAGATTGAAGTCAACATAAACGTTTGATTGTGTAGGCAATTCTTTAAGGTGGACAGATTAGTTAATTAATGCTAAAGTACTCCCGAATGATGATGTACTTAGTGGCCAACGGAAACCCATTATTCGAAGCAACCTCCTAATATAGTTTAATTATCCTAGTGATGCTTATTCCACTTTTCTTCGATTTACATTATATAATTAAAATAAATTATGAATAGTTTTAATGTGTGTATATTAAATATATATATATATATATATATATATATATATATTTATGAATAGTTTTTATTATAATTATTATTTTTATTTTAAATATATATATTTTTAATTAAAAATAATATATATTTTAATTTAACACAATTTTAAAAATAAATCAATGATTATAATAATAAGAATATATATATTTTTATCTTTTAATATTTGTCCTTTACGATATACACGTTAAGATTACCCATTATTTATATAAACTGTTTTATGTGAATTAATTGTAAAAACAATAATTATAAATAAATGAACTAAATCAAAATTAATAAGAAAGCAATTATGTAAAAATATTTCATAAAGTTTAGGGTTAATTGAATATTTTACCTAAAATAAAAGGAGTGTTTGAAAGATGAACAAAACATTAAATAATTTTGAGGCTATGATAATATCTGATATATTGATAATTTTTTTTATCAATCTCTTACACTCGACATCTCGATACGTATCACTCTTTTACGCTCAACAATAATAATAAAAACTTATCAATATATTAGATTATGATTATGATATCTATAATTTTTAAGTGTGCGGTTTTTTTTTTTCACGTAATTTGATTATTTTTCGAATTTATTTCTAAAATTTATATGCTATAATCTTTAGAATTGTTAGTCTTAATAATATTATTTTGTAAAGTAATTGGACAAATGAAAAAAATACTTCCAAGTATGTCATATGTAAATACGTATAAAATAGTTGTAAAAACAAAACACAAGAAAAAAACAAAAACACTGTGATAGTGAATTACTCCTTTCAAATAAGTCATTTCTGTACCTTTTCAAAGTTACCAAATATTACTGGTTTTCAAAAACAATAAACCTATATAAAGAATAGAAGAATAAAGAAAATTTGAATTGAATTGGTGAAGAATGAATAAAATTCAAATAAGTACAAACATGCTCGAAGCATCCAAGGAAACAACCTTTGAAAACGACAAAACGACATAGTTTGCTGTCTTTTTCATTCAGCAGGTGTTCTAGTCCCACTTGATTTCTATTTTCTATTGAACCAACCAATTACTTGCATTTCTTCATTTTACAAATATTTAAAAATTAAAATTCAAGATGAAAAGGTTACCATATAAAAAATTTCCCGAAAATATTTTTTATTTTAATATTTTACTGTAATAAAAGACCACGAGACGAACCCAAAACCCTGCACAGTGCGAATTAAATTTTACGATAAACGTGTTAAATCAGTCAAAAAGCATGTCGAGTTCTTTTTTTTTAAGGTGCGGGCGATGCCATGTGATTACGATCTCTATTTTCTAGATAAATACAAAAATGGTGTGTTTAGAACCGTTTAAAGTGTCTTGCGTCACAGTGAATTGACGTGTGGTTGTGTGAAAAACGAGAGAAACGATGCGCGATGCATGATCAAAATTACTATATCGTGATATGAGAACAGAGAGACGATAAAATAAATACGATCAAGACTTTTCCTTCTAATTTAACATGGCTCCCTACTTTATCCATTAATAGACGTCTGTCACACGACTATCGTCACACCACTCGCTCGAGTACATTCGCATCTCTTACTCGCCAAACATGTGAGTCGCGTGTCAACTTGGCAACTTCCCAATGATTTGTACGTCCGTAATTCAACCATGAACCCTTTGGTCCCCCATTGGAATTTCTAGAATAAATATTACCAAATTATAAAGACTTTTTTTTTTTTTGTTTTTTGTTAATGTCTTAAGGTGTACGCAGTGTAGTTTCATTAATAAATTTATTTTGATAATATATTTAATAATTTTTAAACATTTAATTTAAACATTAAAAAAAATCTTTGAACAACCATTATCCAAAAACTAACACAATTTTTGTCAATTTATTTATGTGGCGTTCATGTTGGCATGAACCGCCACCTTTGCAAGGCAAGCGCAAAAAGCCTCTGTGCCAGTGGATGTGATTTAACTCATATTCTTATCCAAAATAATGAAAGGTCCACGTTGCTTAGTAGCTGGCCAAACCCGGCTTTAATTACGCCGGCCTCATTTTCTTTCCATATCTGAACAAATAAAACAAATTTAATTTAAAATTGTTAATTTGTCTTTCACCAAACCTCCTCTTAAAATTGGTTGACTTGCCCATGTTGTTGCTCACATCCCCTTTTCAAGAGGAAGTTTTAATTCAAGTTTTACTCTCTCTCTCTCTCATTTACTCCTGACTTGTTTGTTGGTGTACCAAACCCATACTCAATTTGTCCCTACATTTATTATACAACTATTTCTGTGTAGATAAAACAAAGTTACACTCAAAAGTAAAAGTTAGAATAAAATATATAAAACGACAATATTATATATAACACGATTTATGTAATTTTTTTAATGAATAAATAATAATTTCACATATTAGACATGTCTATACAACCATGTGATATTATTGAATATTATGTCACTATTATAATCTCTTTTATTAATATTATTGCACCTAGATTAGATGAGAATAATTGTATTAGATTAGTTACACTCTTAATATTATTTATGAATGAAAGATGATTTATAACTTAGGATATTACATTAGACATTAAAAAAAGTATTGAAGTGTGTTATGGTTAGTAGATGATTTTTTTTAAATTATTATCAATTTAATAGGAGGATTTATATATTTAATTGCAAAGTTGGGAATGTGGTGGGCCTACCATAATATCAAATAATACAAATACAGTATTTTATTGAAAATGAGATTTCTTGCAAACTAATTCTTAGACATATTTAGACAGTGAGATTGACCAAAAGGGGTAGAGAGATAAAGGCAAGGCATGGCAAAAAAGTGTTTAAGGAAATAAAAATAATTAAATAAAGCGAAATGCCCCTAAATTTCCAGCTGAAAATCAGTCAAAATCAAGCGTATAAATAACTTTTATAAGCCCTTGTGCTTATCACTCTTTCTTAAATGGTACTTATCATAATTATACGAACAGTTACTTATCCAAGTACTTATCATACCAATCTATCTTATCTCGTCTCATCTCGCTTACGGTATTTAGGTGGTCCGATACCTTTCATTTCTTGGCTAACGCATATCTCTCTGTTCTTCAAATCCCTAGCCAGTTTTTCTCTATAAATACCTCCCCGTCAAGAAGAACTAAGAAATAGAGGAAGAGAAAGAGAAAGAGGAGAGAAGAAAAAGAAGAAAAACTGGAGAGAGAAATCACTCGTTCTTTTTGGTTTCGCCAAAGCCAAAATTCTCCGATCTATAATTTTCACGCAGGTACCACACGAGCCTTCACTTCTCATTTGGTTTCTTTTTTTGAAATTTTTTATACTTTAGTTTTTCTTTTTTTTATTTATTCTGAATTTCGTTAGTGGAAGTTGAAGAATTATTGTTGTTTGTTTGTTGGTTGGATTGTCGTTTTCCAAGTGTTGATCTGTAAGTTCTTTGGATCTCCGTTGTGTGCAGATACACAATTATGTCTTCGCTTAGCAGAGAACTTGTGTTTCTTATACTCCAATTCCTTGATGAAGAGAAATTTAAAGAGACTGTTCACAAGTACGCTTGCTGGAACTTATTATTATTATTATTTTTTGTCGTAAATTTTAATTTATAATTATGTGGACAGGTAGCTTCAGTTAATATGTTAAGGTTTTAATTAGTGAATATTAATTACTTTAATTGATATAGATTGGAGCAAGAGTCAGGTTTTTTTTTCAACATGAGGTATTTTGAGGACATGGTGACAAATGGAGAGTGGGATGAGGTTGAGAAGTATCTCTCTGGATTTACTAAGGTGGATGATAATAGATATTCGATGAAGATTTTTTTCGAGATTCGAAAGCAGAAGTACCTTGAAGCTTTAGATAAGTAGGTGTTTTCAAGTTCATTACCGAAATTAGTTTTTAGAATGTTGAATATTCGTCAGCTTTGACATTTTGTTCGTTATTGATTGTGAACGTGTTTTTAAACTTCTTTATTGCCCTTTTTACTTCACATCGATGTAGGCGCGACCGTGCTAAAGCAGTAGAGATTTTAGTTAAGGACTTGAAGGTTTTTGCAGCATTTAATGAAGAGCTTTTCAAGGAGATCACACAGCTACTGACACTGGAGAACTTTAGGTAAACATGTGATAAGTGTTAGAGAGTTTGAGTTTTCTGTTGATTAGAATTGCTTTCATGTTTGTTTCTTGTTAAAAATAGCATCTCTTATTTTGTCCATATTTAATGGATAAGACATTTGATTATTAATTTGCAGAGATAATGAACAGCTTTCTAAATATGGGGATACCAAGTCTGCTAGGGGTATAATGCTTGCTGAACTAAAAAAGTTGATAGAGGCTAACCCCCTTTTCCGCGATAAGCTTCAATTTCCTACCTTGAAGAATTCAAGGCTGCGAACACTAATTAATCAGAGGTCTTTAAGAAGTTGTTTCCTTTTTTGTGTGTTGGAATTTATACCCTTGGTTATTGCTTTTAAGCCAACAATATTCACATTTATTGGCATTTGAATTGCAGTTTAAATTGGCAGCATCAGCTTTGTAAGAATCCAAGGCCAAATCCTGACATAAAGACCCTATTTGTGGACCACAGTTGTGGGCAGCCAAATGGTGCTCGGGCCCCATCCCCTGTTACCAATCCCTTGATGGGTGGTGTTCCAAAGGCCGGAGGTTTTCCACCATTGAGTGCTCATGGTGTAAGGGAACATTTTTAAAGATTTAGATGATTAAGCTAGTTTGAAGTCTGAATTTCTAGAACTTTAACTTTAAATGTGTATGTTTACAGCCATTTCAGCCTACTCCTGCTGCGCTTTCAACTTCGCTTGCTGGATGGATGGCTAATCCATCTCCTGTGCCTCACCCTGCAGCTTCTGCAGGGCCTATAGGTTTGAGTGCTCCTAACAATGCAGGTAGCTATAGAAAAATTTATATTAAGAAGCTGTATTTTGAAGCCATTTTGGTTTCTTTTTTTTTTTTTTCCTGGTAAATGCCTTTGAAATTGGTTTGGTACTAAGTGTTACTTATGTCACATGTACATAATAGGGATAAGGAAAATGACACTTTACCTATCCATGGATAATAAAACGTGTAAATGATATATTATTTGGATAAGAACGATATAAATATTTGTACCAAGTAAATTTATATCAATGAACTATTGGTAGATTCTCAACAATTGACCGGAGCAAATTCCTAATGAAATGTTCATAATAATAAAATTAACTTTTCTTATTTAGTGTTCAACTTATGTATTTCGTGTAGATTGATCTTTTTACCTTATGACAGCTGCCATTTTAAAGCGGCCTCGGACTCCACCTACCAATAATCCGGCTCTGGAGTATCAAACAGCTGATTCTGAACATGTATTGAAGAGATCAAGGCCTTTTGGAATATCAGATGAGGTAATACCTCTCAATTTCAATGTTTATCTTATTTTTTTGTTGTTGAATTCTGATTTTTTGGTTTTCGTTTCACCATATTGATGCTCGATACAGAGGGTTAGGGAGGGAGGTGAGATTTAGATCTGAGGCTGTTATTTATATGACTAAGGGTATTTGTGACGTTATTTCATTTATTTTGTTAGTGGTATTATTATTATTTTTAAATTACACCTTAATTACTCTTTGCTGCTAATACTTTCATCGAAAGACCTGTTGCTATATCTGTCTTGAAGCCTTTTGCTTGAAAGAAATTCTGAAACTGTAATAAGTTTACTCAATAGGTGCACTGATTACATGATATCTTTCACAGGTCAACAATCTGTCAGTTAACATCCTGCCTGTTGCATACACTGGCCAGAGTCATGGTCAGAGTTCTTACTCAACCGATGACTTGCCCAAGAATGTTGTTATGAGTCTAAGTCAGGGTTCAGCTGTCAAGAGCATGGATTTCCATCCAGTGCAACAAATTTTACTTCTTGGTAAGATCTCAGCGGCTTAAAGGACCTTCTCAGGTTTCTGCTTAATGTTATTTATTAAAAATCAGTTGCTTTCTGGGTGATGGTTTTAACTGTTATTTTCATAATTTATTTGGGATGACATAATTTCAGTTGGAACAAACATTGGTGATGTTATTTTGTGGGAAGTTGGTAGCCGGGAGAGGATTGCTGTAAAAAATTTTAAGGTCTGGGATGCAGCATGTTCAATGGCTCTTCAGGTGTGGTACTCATATCTATACAACTTATTGTGTATGTAAAAATTATACATTTTGAGTCATAACAATTATTTGGTTCTCTTGTAGGCATCTTTGACCAGTGATCATACAGTATCAGTTAACCGTGTGATTTGGAGTCCTGATGGAAATCTTTTTGGTATGTTTGATTGGCTGTGTTTTTAATACTATGCACTGAATATTGAAGTTTTTATGCCACTGCACATTTGATCATCTGGATCTGATGGTTTAAATAAAAAAAGATATCCACCGAAAACTAAAGAGTTTTGTTGATTTTGACCTTATTCCAGGTGTTGCATACTCCAGGCACATTGTACATATATATGCGTACCATGGTGCTGATGATATAAGAAACCACCTAGAGGTTTGTTTCGTAATCAATCTCATGAAATCCTTTTCCTAACTGTACCATTAACATTATGCATCTCCTATTTATGGATTACTTTTTCCTTGACTATAATATCATTCTATATACAATCTAAAGCTTTCCATGAATATCTTTTTGGGTGTTAGATTGATGCTCACGTTGGCAGTGTTAATGATCTTGCTTTCTCATATCCAAACAAACAATTGTGTGTTGTCACTTGTGGCGAGGACAGAGTCATTAAGGTTTGCTTCAGCTTGTTACCTTACTGATTTTGACGAGAATGCTGGAGTGAGATATATTGTACTGAAAATTAAACTATTGCAGGTGTGGGATGCAGTTACAGGGACTAAGCAGTTTATCTTTGAGGGCCATGAATCACCTGTATATTCTATATGCCCTCATCACAAGGAAAATATTCAGGTAATGGACTATAAGATGCAACTGACTCTATTTCTTTCATGTGTTAGATCTGTAGATTGGTCATGGAACAACGGTTATTATGTTTGAGGATTAACAATCTTAATGGTTTTGTCTGCATCTCATATTTTATGTTCTAACTCAATAGTTTAGGTTTATTTGTAGAGATAAAATTAGGTCTTTCATAAGTGAATTGCATTGTAGTTCACAGAATTATAATATCTGTGGCAGATAGTGATAATACTTGTGACTCATTTGATTCTAGCGTTACAATTGACATATAAGTAGTTTCTTTAGGTTATTATTCCTTGAGTTTTGCAATTTAATATTTGCTACTTTGTTGATGGTTGATTTATTTAAATTAGTGTTCAAAAGTTCTATATCCTCCTCCCCCTTCTTTTGGTCAGTTTATCTTCTCAACAGCAACTGATGGGAAAATAAAGGCGTGGTTGTATGATCACGTGGGTTCAAGAGTGGATTACGATGCACCTGGTCATTCATCTACAATGATGGCATATAGTGCTGATGGAACAAGGTTTATGCATGTTCTGTGCATGTTATGGATTCTGATTTTTATTTTTATGGGTGATGGAGGTTAATTTCTGCGCTGAAATTTTTATCTCATGATGTTTATTCACAGATTGTTCTCTTGTGGGACAAATAAGGAAGGAGAGTCATACTTAGTGGAATGGAATGAAAGTGAAGGAGCAGTCAAGCGCACATATCTTGGTCTTGGGAAGCGATCCCCAGGATTTGTGCAATTTGATACCACAAAAAATAGGTTTTTGGCTGCTGGTGATGAGTTTACGATAAAATTTTGGGACATGGACAATATTAATCTGTTGACGAGTATAGATGCAGATGGTGGATTACCGGTAATTATATAATACCCACAACTTTTTGTTGTTTTAGTTAGTTGCTTTCCTGTCTGCCAACTAACTATACTCGCTTGGAAACCTGCAGGCTTCACCTTGCATTAGATTTAACAAAGAAGGAATTCTATTAGCTGTCTCAACTAATGACAATGGTGTTAAAATTCTAGCAAATTCAGATGGAATTAGGCTGCTACGAACAGTGGAGAGTCGTGCATTTGATGTTTCTAGAGTTGCTCCTGCAGCTGTTCTGAAGGTATGCTAAAGTTTTTAAATTGACCATTTTGTTGATAAATATTTTCTGAAATGCATAACGTATATACAGGCACCTGCAATGGGCACATTTGGTTCAGCAAATGCAGGTGTTGTGACAAGCATTGCAGACCGAGTTACTCCAGCAGCTGCAGCAGCAATGGTTGGAATGGTGAGTGTTGATGTCTCTGCTGTGGATAATGCAGATTTTTTTAAGCAGACTTCATCTATGGCTTGATAGTGTACCTTAGACTTACTGTTCTAGCACATAGTAATGCAAATTTTTATTAAATACTGTTGGGGATACACATGAAAAAGGTATTTAATATGTTGAAAGATCTAATTTTTTCACTTTGAGTTTCTGTAGAGCAGTGATAGTAGAAGTTTGGCTGATGTGAAACCAAAAATTACTGATGAGTCTCTGGAAAAGTCAAGGATCTGGAAATTGACAGAAATCAATGAATCATCGCAGTGCCGATCTCTTAGGCTTCCGGACAATTTACAACCAATAAGGGTATGCTTTGCAATCTTATTTGAATTAAATATTTCACCATCTCTTGGATTCAATTGGTGCTTACTATTTTCACATATATTTCTCTTTTCACCCCTAAGGCACAGAAAAAGAAAATTTGATCTTCTAAAATGAAGACATTAATTGAGCTCTAGATGTTAAATTTGAGTTTAATCATCATATTATGTTCTTGATGGAAAAAATTTTTGATTTATATTTGGTTTATTGTGCGGTAACTTTGTGGCATCAGTTTTTTCACTTTGGTTTTGAATGCTAATTATTGTTGCAGGTTTCTAGATTAATTTACACAAATTCAGGAGTTGCCATATTGGCATTAGCATCTAATGCAGTACACAAGCTCTGGAAATGGCAAAGGAATGATCGAAATTCAAGTGGAAAGGTGTTGGGTTTTTCTTTAGTTCTTCAGAATCTGTCTTTTGATCACATGCACACACGCACATACACTTGCACACAAAGAAATAATTTCTTTGAAGGTTATTTTTCTGCTCGGTTGTCTCAATATCCTTAAGCTTGCAATTAACTAAGATTTTTCCTCTATAGGCCACTAGTAGCATAGTACCACAACTTTGGCAACCTACAAGTGGAATATTGATGACTAATGATATAAGTGATACAAGCCCTGAAGATTCTGTCCCATGTTTTGCACTTTCAAAGAATGACTCTTATGTAATGTCTGCTTCAGGAGGGAAAATCTCTTTATTCAATATGATGACATTTAAGGTATGCATCCTTTCTCCCTTTTTTTTAAATACATGTTTTCTTTTCTTGGAAACCATTGAAAATGAATCCTATCGAAAATTATGATACCAGTAGAGCAAAATGCCTAGAAATTTAGCAGAAGTAGCAAATCATGAGATTCTTTTTCTTTTTTTCTAAAAAAGAAAACTCTCTATTTGGAGAAGTTTTCAGCATAGCTTTATCATGTTTCTTACATTTTCTTCCATCTTTTTGCTATACACAGACAATGACAACGTTTATGCCCCCACCACCGGCAGCAACATTTCTGGCATTTCATCCTCAAGACAATAACATTATTGCCATAGGCATGGAAGACTCATCTATACAGATCTATAATGTTCGGGTGGATGAGGTTTGTACTCTCAAGTTAACTGAACGTTTATATGCTGTTGTGAACAATGTTAGCAATCTGATTTTTGAGAAGCTGGATGCTCTCTTTTAACAGGTTAAGATAAAGTTAAAAGGTCACCAGAAAAGAATAACGGGCCTTGCATTCTCTCATACTCTCAATGTGCTGGTGTCTTCAGGAGCTGACTCTCAGGTAGGAAATATTTAAATGGACTGCATGTGTGTGTATAACAGTGGCAATTAAAATTTAAAAAATCCAAAGTTATCTACAATTGGAAAGCCAAAGAGGCAGATGCTGTTATTGATAGGCTGACACTCTCCTGTTATTCAATATGAGATAATTTAGTAAGGATGGCCATGAGCAGAGAATTTTAGTTATTTATTTTTTTGTGAGTTGGATATTCCTTGGAAGATATAAAATAATCCGTATACAAATTGATGAATTGTTGTTTAATTGAATTTTTAAGACATTGTTTCATTTTTTTTTTGAAAATATATGTTTTGGGGGGAAGGGTGGTAATTTTGTTTTTCTCTTGCAATAGCTGTGTGTTTGGAGCACAGATGGATGGGAGAAGCAGACTAGTAAATTCTTGCCAATTCCAGCTGGGCGAACAGCATCATCTCTTGCAGATACCAGAGTTCAGTTTCACCTTGATCAAATACACCTTCTGGCAGTTCATGAAACTCAAATAGCTATATGTGAAGCACCTAAATTGGAATCTCTCAAGCAGGTGCGGTGGTTTGTATATTTTAATGATTTGTACATGTGAGTTAAGTAGTTCATTTTACGTGTGATCAATATGATTTGGAATTAAGTTCTTGTTTGATGCTGGTAGTTGCATTACAAATTATTGTTCTGAAACAGTTTGTCCCTCGAGAAGCAAGTGGTCCAATCACGCATGCTGCTTATTCTTGTGATAGCCAGTCAATATATGTGGCCTTTGAAGATGGAAGTGTTGGTGTTCTCACTGCTTCAACACTGAGATTGAGATGTAGAATAAATCCTGCTGCTTATCTACCTCCCAATCCAAGGTGCGTTTTATACCTTGTCATATTGCTTATTTCTTCCAAACCAGCCCCCTTCTTTGTTTCTTTCTTTTATATATATTTTATTGACTAACAGTTCAATGTAAACAGCTTGAGAGTGTATCCTCTTGTCATTGCGGCACATCCATCCGACCCCAATCAATTTGCGTTAGGATTAACAGATGGTGGAGTCCATATACTTGAGCCACTAGAGTCAGAAGGAAAATGGGGTACCTCTCCTCCAATTGAAAATGGTGCTGGGCCTAGCACCACTTCTGGTGCAGCTGGTCAAGAACAATTGCAAAGGTGAGAAGAACATTCCTTTCTCCAAAGACCTCGAGTGCATGCATCTTTTCTATGTGGTCCCACTGTTATGTTATTTTCGAGGGGAAGCTGCGGAATTTAGATACTTTCAGTTTAGGATATTTCAACTCATTCAAGTAGAGTTCATTAAAAGTGGTATCATAGCTGTTTTTCTGGCCAAGGCATGGTGTTGATTGGTTCCCCTCATTTTGGATGATTGGAGATATGGTGTAAATTTAGAAGCTAATGAATTGGGATAGGAAGTGGTCGTCTGACTACAAAAAAGAACTGAAGATGTTTTTAGTTTTTGCTAAGTTTGGAAAGATAGTTGTTCATTATTGTCATTATTTTTCTACTTGTGGATACATAAATTATTGGGCTATATTCATATCTACTCTTTGTTAATATGACTTTTTCATAGTTGATTGTATTAGGAAACTGCCTCTTTCTGTATCCTCGGAAGGTGTACAATTTGAAACGATAATAAACACATCAGACTAGGAAATTTGTTTATTGCTTATCGACTGTTTTATTTTATTTTATTTCTTGGGTGAATTGTTGTGTAAATTGTGATTCAGTTGGGATTTACCGCTCTACTTTGAGTTCGCACTTTAGCTAATAACAATGTTGAAGTATAAGGTTTTATGCTCGGGAGACCTTTAGGGGGCCGAAACATAAAGACACACTGGCGGCTTCGCTAGTCGATAGGACTATACGTATATTATTAGCTAAACGTGGCAAGTAGCCAAGTGCTTAACAGAAAATTTGTATCTATTACTTGACTTTTACAAAATTCAACTGCTAATGAGATGGATTGATCAAATTTTCATGACAAGTTGATAAAGACTAGCTAATTCCGTCTCCGACCTGACTTCTTGTGCCTTCGGCTGTTGGCTGGGGAAGACTGCTCATAGGACACCGGCAAGACTGTTCCTCCCTTGATGCCGTCTGAATCTGAAATGTGATCAAGCGTTTTCTTGGCTTCAATGTACACTGTCAGATCTCTAATCTGTGATCATCACTTCAATTGTTAAAAACCAGGTCCTTAATCAGACGGACAGTAAAATTCTAGTAATAAAATCATGGTATTGATACCTGTTCTTCCAAATCAAGTATCTTCTCATCTTTCAACTTTAGTGATGAAATTTCTCTAGAAACAACAGAAAAATAATTCCCTCCTTCAATTACTATCATAAGAACAAACAAGTGATCGTGACTAGTTGCTGTTTCTTTTAAAAACATGCAATTGTATGACCTATGTGCAAATAAATTCTACTAGCTATACATTCAAAGAGAAGACAGCAAACCTCTCTTCAATTTCCTTGACCTTTTTCCGCCAAGTTTCTTGGTTCTTAATGAGATCTCTATTGATCTATGAAACAAACAATAGGACTATCAGGGAACAATATACTATAAATCTCACGCTCAAAAATAGTTATATTGAAAATGAACTGATCTACGCTGAAACCTCACTCAAACAGCAAAACTTGAATGCAAGTGGCTGAACGACTTACATCTGCAACAGCTTTTTTTGCATCTTCACATTTTTCCAAATCATTTTGGATCTCCAGCATCTTGGAAGCTACTGCCTTCTCCACTGCCTCTGAGATGGAACTGTCCCTTTTACTTTTGGCCTCTGTAAGTAGAGATTCATAGTACTGAAAAAAAATAGGAATTTAATTTTAAAAAAAATGTGACTTAAATTAAGCTGAACTGTTAACAGCATATATTCTATCAAAATTCACTGCAAACAAGCAAATCCAATTTGAAAATCTTAGTTACCCAAACATCTATGTCTACTCAAATCATATCAGACATAAAAATAATTGGAGAGAAAGTTAAATCTCTTTAATAGTTAGCATTATCAGAAAAGAAAACAATGAATAAATACAAAAAATTGGGGACTCAATATAATATAAGAACTCAAAGGGCAGACAAAAGCATGACAAGATTTCACAATCTTTGCAGAAACGAGTAAATGACAACTTGAAAACCAAGCAAGATGAGAGAGAAAAGATAGAGAAAAGAAGAAGAAAGAGAAGAGGGAGGTAGAGGTATCAGGCAAGTTCGGAATTCATGTACTTACTTGTCTTTGAGTCTCCAGTTGAGTTGCAAGAAGGCGATTGTACTCGTCTACAATCTATTCTCAAACATATAAACCAAAGATTAGTGCATGTTATTGTAAGACTAACAATGGTCAGTCTTAAACAAGGACACAAAAGTGTACTATTATGCTAACAAACTTCCATACAAACTCTTTAATACGAATTCATGTGGCACAAAGATAGTGGATGAGTAATTAATTAACCAAATTAGAAGAGTTGAAATGACAATAACACATGATGCGATATTGGTCTGTGTAAAAAGGTTCAGAAGTGCAGCATTTTTTGACACAAAATACAGAGTATTACGCAAAATAAAAATTTAAATGAAAAACTTGTCCAAGTATGCCAATCTAGGTTGCATATGACAAGAAGTAAAACATATCCACAAATTCAGAATGAATTTTTTAACAGGAAAAACATACTGCTTCAACTTTGCTGCTAAAGAGGGCCCCACTAATTCCAGAATCCTCACTACATCCACAAGTACCACAATGTCCTTCATGTGACATGCAGCGAGCATTCATCTCCACTAACTTCCCATCAGTTTTTGATTGGTTCAGTCGATGAACATAATTGTCACCAACATAATCCCAAATTTGTTGTGTTCTTAAATCAAGAGAGTAGCAATGCTGAGTCTCTTTCCAGTGCCTAACAGCATGCCCTTCCTTATATCTGAGTTCAGAAAGAAAGAGCACTAATTATTACTATAAGTTCCAAACTGGACAAAATACTCATTTCTAAAATGATCAATAGTTCGAGTTATAATTTAATTTCAAACTCAGGGTCATCAATGCAAGCAAAAAATGCATTTATATTTATATTTTATATGATTAGTTAAAATTCATCTCACTGATACAATTTTAGGGCTATGGCATTATCAACATAGTACCTTCCACATCCAACAAAACCACATATCAAACAAACCCAGAGATTCTCCACAGTTCCACAAATAGCACATGATGGTATTTCATCCTGCTGCTGACAAAATCGACAAACCTGATGCAACAAAAGGAAGATGAGAATTGAAAAAAGAAGAAGCCTTGATTCAATAAATTTTATTGTACATTGCAAAACAATGTTAGACATGTGCTCATTCTTATGCTTCTTGCCATTCCTTGCCTTGCATGACATAAGCTAAGACATGGGAAAATATTGCCTTCACGGTCCAGTGTTCTAAATTTCTGTTTATACTAATGATAGAAGACTTATGAGCCAAAATAAGCTGAGATTGTGATTCAACTTTCTAAAACTTATTACTACACAATTGAACAGAAACATCTCCATAGAATTTCTAGACATGATAACTGAACTTACTTCTAAGTGCTATGAAAAATGAATATGATTTTGTTAAGCTCAGTGTTCTCAGCTTCCAGTAAGCAAAAAGTAACCAGTAGAGTTTTGGATGGCATCTGTCTGTCCTTAGATACAGCAACTGGGAAGGTTATATGTAATTTCATGACAATTCAACATCATTATGGTCTTTTTAGGTTTTGGAGATTCGTAGTCCCATGTGTGCGCATTTTTACAAACAAGGTAGCTTTCAATGGAAATATAACATAATGACCCTCTGTAATACCATTACACTCGCAGAAAGAAAATAAAATCTTTGGCAGTTGCTTGCTAAGTATCAGTAAAAGTTTTCTCATGCAGTGTTAAAAATAATACCCTATGCCAGCCAAAAAGAGTTGGGTTGGGAGAGAGGTCAGAGAGAGAAATTCCTCACCTGACAAGATAAGTAAGTCCACTTTGAAGTGCATGAACATTGAAACGAATGGTCACAGATTGTACTAAGAATTCCACTAGTGTCTGGGTCCAATCTCTCTAAAATATCAGAAGAAATAGCATTAAACAACAATTCACCAGAGGCTCAGCAAACCACAAACGTAAAATCAAAACATAATATGAGAGCCCACTTTAAGAAACAAATAAATTAAGAGGGACTGACCAAGACAGATTGGACAAGCAGGTAGCTCAGTGAATCCCACAGGTGGTGTGCTAGCAATCTCAGCTAATTCAGTGTACTCCACAGAGAGCATAAATAGCATGTGGCACACCTCAGCCTAACAATCAATCAATCACAACCACACCCAGAATTACATTCTAGATTGAATAAATCAAACATACAAGAAAACCAGTGAAGTAAAACTAGCTGACCTCAGCGGGTGAAAACCTCTTGCCATTGAACTGGCAGTAAAACCCATCAGCCATTAGTTGATCAACAAGGTTGATCAGAACACTGTACCGATCTTCCATTCCATCATTCCTGCAAAACCAGACTATTTTCATTTCAAAGCTTTAAAATTTCCTCGACAATTCTCGGAAACTAACCGCAGCCTTAGTGCCAAAACCGTAAATTTCGACTCATTCATTCAATCTTTTTAATTGAATTACATTTCAAACACAAACACTAAAACGTTGATCAACGATGGTTATGATGATTCGAAATTAAGTGAGTAACCTGATGAAGATGAGTTCGTTGACGGCGTCGATGTGGGAACCACAAAACCGGATGAAGTCGTCGTAGGAGAAGTAGTTGGGGACGGCGACCACGAAGAGACAAGTGGATCCGGAGCTAGGGTTTGCAAGATAGCTCTGCGATGTACCTCGATACAAGTGGACCAGTCCTCTCCGCTCGCTGAATTTAGGGTCGCGGATCGTGTTTGATCGCGTGTTAGTGCTCGTCACGGTGGAAAAGCCGGTTTCCTCGGTCGTGATAGGATGGTTGGCGTCCACTGAGTGGACTCGAATGACGAACATTCTCTGAGTATCAGGAGGTGAAGGTTGAATCGGCGAGTGGACTCGGTTGTGCGAAGCGCGTTGTTCGTTTGTAGCTTGGAGGTAAACATGCAAAAAGTCCGTGCCGGCATAGAACTATTCGTGTCAGCATTAATCCGTCAACCTCTTTTTATAGTTTTTAAATTTTAAATTTTTATTAAAGATATTAAGGAAAGTCAATTAAGTAACCATGGTGCATATATATATATAATAATTTTTAATTGAATCAATAGAAAAGCTTAAAAATTAATTAAAAAGTGGTGAAGGTGTACGTGGGACATCCATGTTATTATCTATAAATAGGCCCCCGCCAAACGCATGCCTTTGAATAAAGTCCAAAACGACTGCGTTTCCAATGTTTAGAAATTAGAATAGATGCCAAAAGGATTACGCTCTACGCGCTTTTGCAATCTTTTTGCAATGCTGGCTCCGTTTCCTTCTATAACAATCAAAGGCCAAGACATCGAGAAGCATTTGCTACAGTAACTCTCCTCTAAGATCAGAATTCAGATCCTGAATTCAGATCCGGTAATTTCTACGTGGACTGCTCTCAACTCTGCTTCTCTGGTCGTATGGTCTTCATCTCCATTGACCCAAGTCAACAAGATCTTCCATTTCTCACTCCGATCCGAAGGTTGGTGCAAAACAAACAACTCTTTTTTTTTTTCAAACGAAATTATTTTAGTTATCAGTATTAGATAAGAATGGCACCAACTACCATCCGTAAAGCGATCGGTGCAGTGAAAGATCAAACGAGTATAAGTCTGGCTAAAGTGGCTGGTAACATAGCACCGGAGCTTGAAGTTTTGGTTGTGAAAGCTACCAGTCACGATGATGAGCCGGCTGATGATAAGTATATTAGGGAAATAATGAGTATGATCTCTTATTCTGGAGGGTACGTTAGTGCTTCTGTTGCTACTATATCGAAGAGGCTGAGTAAAACCCATGATTGGATTGTGGCTGTGAAGGCTTTGATGCTCGTTCACAGGCTTTTGCTGGATGGGCATTTCTTGTTTGAGGAGGAGATTGTGTATGCAACGAGGAGAGGGATGAGGATTTTAAATATGTCTGATTTTAGAGATAAGGCGCATTCGAATTCGTGGGATCAAGCTGGGTTTGTGAGGTTTTATGCTATGTTTTTGGATGAGAAGGTGGAGTTTGAAGTTTATGAGAAGAGAAGTAAAGGGAAAGTTGAGGAGGGAGAGGATAGGTTTAGGGATGATTTTGATCGTGGGATGGGGATGAAGTCGAGGTCTTATGGTGATGTTAATGAGGCAGTGAGGAAGGATGAGAAAAAGGCGGCTACGCCGATGAGGGAAATGAGCCCGGAGAGATTTTTAGGGAGGTTGAATTGGTTGTTGAGGATTCTTGATAGGGTTTTGGCTTGTAGGCCAACCGGTGCGGCTAAAAATAGTAGGTTGGTGCTTGTTGCACTATATTTGGTTTTGAAGGAGAGTTTTGGGTTGTATGTTGATATATGTGAGGCATTGGGGGTGTTGTTGGATAGATTTACAGAGATGGAGTATGCAGACTGTGTCAAGGGTTTTGATACTTATGTTAGTGCTGCTAAGATGATTGATGAGCTTGTGGGTTTTTATGGTTGGTGTAAGGACATAGGGATTGCAAGAACATCTGAGTTCCCAGAAGTGCAGAGGATTACTGATAAGCTTTTGGGGACACTTGATGGCTTCTTGAAGGAAATGGCAAACAGACCAAAGAGTCCTGAGAGAACGAGGGAGGAGAGACCATCAGTCAATGACCGGCCAGAACCAGATATGACTGAGATTAAAGCTCTTCCTCCGCCAGAGAGTTATACTCCACCACCACCACCGCCGCCGCCTGAACCCTACCAAGCAGCCGAGCCACAGCCTCAACAGGTGACCGAAGACTTGGTGAATTTGAAGGATGATGCCAGTTCAGCTGATGAACAAGGCAACAAACTTGCTTTAGCTTTGTTCTCTGGGCCTCCAACTTCGAAAGCTAACGGTTCGTGGGAAGCATTCCCCTCAAATGGAGACCCTCAGGTGACTTCTGCATGGCAAACACCAGCTGCTGAGAGTGGTAAAGCAGATTGGGAATTAGCACTGGTGGAATCGGCTAGTAATCTATCAAAGCAGAAAGCTGCATATTCAGGTGGTTTTGATCCATTATTGTTGGATAGCATGTATGATCAAGGGGCAGTAAGACAGTATGTGAGTACCACTCAGCTGAGTGGTGGAAGTGCAAGTAGCGTGTCACTGCCGGTGCCAGGCAAGAGTGCTACACCAGTGCTAGCATTGCCTGCACCTGATGGGACAGTCCAAAAATTGGGGAAAGAGGACCCATTTGAGGCGTCCCTTGCTGTGCCACCTCCTGCATATGTGCAGATGGCAGAAATGGAGATGAAGCAGCGACTGCTTGTGCAGGAACAGCAGCTCTGGCAGCAGTATGGAAGGGATGGGATGCAAGGCCAAGTGGGTTTGGCCAAGAGTGCTGGTAGCTCTGGCTACTATGGACTTAGCCCTCAACCAATGATACCTTACGGGATGCCACAGGTCACTGGCATGGGGCAGCCTGGAGGGCATTACTATCCCCCATTTTGAATTGACCGTCTTTGTGGACGACAGGTTCTTCATGTGCTGCAAATTACTACATAATTTTGAAAGATTTTCCTAGTCTTCTGATGTTTTGTTCGCCACTTTGTGTATTTCTGTACTTACCTGCATCAACAGAGTGAAGCATGCAGGATATGAAATATTAGCACTCAATTGTGAAACAAGATGTTTTTGCATGCCTAAATTGCCAATTTACCTGATTGATGAGCGATTCTCTGACTTAGTTCCTGGTGGGGTGTTTAAGGGTTGTTTGGGATTAATATGTTGTGAAATATTTCTTTCTTTCTTAAAGTGTTATAAGAAAAATCCCTCGTGAGAAAAAGTCGTAAGAGTGTTTGGTAAAATTAATTTTTAAAATTATTGTGTTGTCTATAAGTTACAACTTTGATAAACATGAGTTTCAAAATCAAAATTTCAGTACAAATATTAATTTTAAAACATAATTTTGTAAACAATTTATAATAATAATAATAATAATTTTAAGTTAATTTAAAAATCATATAAATTAAAATAAAATAATTAAATTTATTTATTAATTTAATCTTAAAAGTGATAAAAAGGAAACAAAAAAGAAAAATAAAAAGTTACCTTTTCGAAAAAGTCGTCATTGCCATTGCCGGCCATTGTATTGTATTTCGAACAAGTGAAAACAAAGCTGACAAAGTCCTTTTGAGTGGAGTGGGTCCTAGTTAAGCCTGTATGATTTCTGACTGACTCGTTCAAGTTTAGTTTTTGATTGTGATTGTAGCGAATCAATATATTATCACTTTGTAGATCCTAATGAATGCCTTCTTATGTTAATCCGTTTTCGATTACTTGTGTCTAATCATCCATTCTTATAATAATAGAACAGATTGGCTTCCTCGTTTGTAATTGTATTAATCTTTGTTTCCGAGTAAAAAGCATAAAAACCCCAAAACACCCTTTAGGAAAATGTACACACCTCACAAGACCAGTACTCAAACCCACCAGTACCAGTACCACTCCTTGGACATGTCAAACGTGGTCGTTCTCGACAACGGTGGCGGCCTTATAAAAGCTGGTCAAGGCGGCGAGCGTGACCCCACCGTCATCATCCCCAACTGTCTCTACCGCCCTCTCTCCTCCAAGAAATTCCTCCATCCATCTCCCGTCACCGCCTCCACCACCGAAGACCTCACCTCCGCCGCCGTCCGCCGCCCCATCGACCGTGGTTACTTGATCAACACTGACCTACAGCGCGACATCTGGGCCCACCTGTTCTCCTCCCTCCTCCACGTCACTCCCTCCAGCTCCTCTCTCCTACTCACCGAACCCCTCTTTACTCTCCCTTCCATCCAACGCGCCACCGACGAGCTCGTCTTCGAGGACTTCAACTTCAAGTCGTTGTTCGTGGCCGACTCGCCGTCTCTGGTGCATCTCTACGAGGCCAGCCGGAGGCCTGGTTGGTTGTTGTCCAAGGCGCAATGTAGCTTGGTTGTTGACTGCGGGTTCAGTTTCACGCATGCGGCGCCTGTGCTTCAGAACTTCACGGTGAATTACGCCGCGAAGAGGATTGACTTGGGCGGGAAGGCGTTGACCAACTACTTGAAGGAGCTGGTGTCGTATCGCGCTGTCAATGTAATGGATGAGACTTTCATCATTGACGATGTTAAGGAGAAGTTGTGCTTCGTCTCGCTTGATGTCGCGCGTGATCTTCAGATTGCCAGGTTTGTTTGTGCTTTTGCTTGTCTTTGTTTGAGTTCTGTTAATGTTATATTGTAACTGAAAAATAATTATTTATATATTTATTGTGATTTGTGTTTCCATTTTACAAAAATGCTAATCAGCTGCTCTCATTTGTAATGTATGTTTATAATGCAAACATGTTTACAGGAAACGAGGAAAGGACAATCTTTTGCGGTGTACATATGTGCTTCCTGATGGTGTCACACACACCAAGGGCTTTGTTAAAGACCCAGAAGCAGCTCAGAGGTATTTCAAAATGACTGATGGATCTTCACCTCAACCATCGGAGACAAAAAAGGATGTAGATCATATAGAAGAATTGGAGGAGCCTAAGGACAGGAAGAAAATCGATTTGACCAAAAATGTAGTAACTTTCATTTTCTTTGAGAATTTTAGTCACCTGGCTGGCTTTTTTAATAATTTACGCATTCTGTTATCTGTACAGGAGTTTGACTTGACAAATGAACGCTTCCTCGTGCCGGAGATGATCTTTCAACCTGCAGATTTGGGTATGTTAGTACTGCTGATGTTTTATAGTTGTTATAGTATTTTGTTAAATATGAGGAAGAAAAATTAAATTATCAGGAAATTGTGGAACTTGTATGAATGTCAAATTGTGAAGTCGAAAGAGAAAAAAGAATTGCTCTTTGCCTAGTGTACCTGAGACTCTACTCTTACAAAGTGCTAAGTTGGAGTTCTGCAGGAATGAACCAGGCTGGACTTGCTGAGTGCATTGTTCGAGCTGTTAATTCTTGCCACCCATATCTTCATTCTGTTCTTTATGAAAGGTGGTTTCATGAACTACTGGCGTTTTAAGTTCAAAACATATATGATTTTGTTTTTAAAATTTCACTTTATGCTTTTTGTTTTTGGTTTTGGCAGCATCATATTAACTGGTGGTAGCACTTTGTTTCCCCGATTTGCTGAGAGACTGTAAGCTCTAATCTTTCTGCTTGTAGATTGAGAATTGATGTTGAGCAACCATCAAGAAGTATTTATTTATTGAATTGCAGAGAAAGGGAGCTTAGGCCTCTTGTCCCTGATGACTACCGAGTCAAGATAACTACTCAAGAAGAGTAAACACTTCTTCCTAAAAATACTGTCAAGTTTTCTTCAAAAAGCTACTTCTTCCTATTGATAAGAACATTTTGTATCTGTATAGTCCCATATTAGGTGTATGGCGAGGAGGATCACTTTTGGCGTCCAGTCCTGACTTTGAAGCAATGTGTGTCACCAAGGCTGAGTATGAGGAGAATGGATCCGCTCGATGTCGCAAGAGATTCTTTCATTGAGCGCACAGAACTCTGAAAGTATGTCATCTCACTAACTCCACCTGTCTTAGTAGTTTGGTTAAGAAATTGAAGGATATATAGATAAAATGTAAAAAATAAAAAATAAAATTGAGATTTACTCGGAACTTAAATTGCTTTAGATTTACCACAGATTTGTGGCTATCATCGTGCATGTGCAATTGTGGTGCAGGGTGTCCATTGTCTTATCAGCTTTTGTTCCAAATGATGAACAAAAGAGAAGTGAAGCAGGTTCTGATGCTTTATCTGGATGTCTCGTCTTCATTAACATAGTGTGGTGTTGAGTAAAAAGAAAATCAGCATGGTATGTTGGAGCACTACGATCTGGCATCGTGAAGATCACAGTGATGAAGTGAGCTTTCTTCCCTTTGCCCAAATTTCAAATAATCCTTATTTTGTTGGGAAGGGGCAAACCTGAGAAGCAGCTGCATCTCATCAAATTTTCTAGAAGAGATGTTCAACTTTCAATTGGTTGCAGGATCTCGGTCTTGATTCAGTGTTATTTTCCCCCGCCAAGGTTGAAATTTCAGATAGAGACATTTAGGTACGAAGTGCCCGGTTTGCCTCTAGTTTTTTTGTCGTGCCTCTGCTCCCAGTTTAGTTGTAGTTTCTATCATTTATAAGAATTTGCTGCTATGACTTTGTACACTTACAAGTTGTTACTTGATCCAGAGAATTAACCATTGCTTTTGGAGATGTAATCTTAGAGTAAAGGTAGCATGAAATTGTTTGGTAAGCTCCAGCTCAAATGAAGAATCTATGCCAAAGCTGACATGAATCCTTTTTCTGTAGAAAATTGTTGGCACTCGCAATCCTGCTGCTAAGAACAAATTTTAAAACTTTTAAATTTTGCAAGCTCGAGGTTTTAGCCGTGTTAATGACGAAGATTGAACCCTTGAGCTGATCCAGAGGAATATCAAAAATACTAATTATCAGCTTGGTCTGCAAGAGCGTCTATTACATGTAACCACCTAAATTAAATAGCTTCCCACATGCACAGTATGATTACTAAAAAAAATAAATGTAAATAAAAGAGAGCAATCTCTTCCCTCTATTGTCTATACCCTAATAGGTAAAACGAAAAAATAATAATGAAAGTTTTTAACACACAAGATAGTCACTGCAAAAATGTCAAAATTGGCATCCAGCGTGAAACAATATATTCAGCCCAATTTTTTCTCTACTAAAAAAAAACATCAATTTTCCAGAAACAACAATGTGGATATATAGATATGTATATATATGCGAATATACACGTATGGAATATCACTATCGGCTCCTACTAACAAATATATATCCCCTGTAAGATCCTCCGGTCGCCGCCAAAAAATTTTGTACATCAGCTGCAACAATATCGCTCGTCTTTCAACCATGATCTCCACTAACAAACTTGGTGAAAGGCCATTTTCACATTTTTGTTACAAGCAAGTATATCCCATCTCTCACGTTGGTCGAGTTTATCTGTTTCAAATTTCCACAGGATTGCTGAATAATCTGGCATAAGAGCAACGTGATCTGAATGGGGTCTCTTCAATTGGCCATGAATCTGTTTCTATGATGAATGAGCACCAGCGGCTCACTGATAAAACAGCTATCACCATGACTTCTTAATATGTGACCTCGGCCATTCAAATCAATCAGTAAATGGCAGAGAGTCCATACACAAATGAACCAATTTTCTTTGGTATTGCCCAAAATATTCACCCACTGCAATAAAATCCTCACTGTCTGGGTTCAACCAAGGTAACTCGACCAATTTATTGCTGCTTGATGAACCAGATTCATCGTCCAAATATTCTAAATTTGTGGTAATTTCTGCATAGATTTCACGACAGGCAAGTACAAACATGGCAGCCGTGTCAGGTTGTTGTGCCCCACGAAGTGCTGCCAGCGCCTCTTGCAATGAACCAGCTGCGACATACAAAATAAGAGCCCTGCATCCGGCAATTATAACTTGAGAATATAACAGATAAAATAACATATTAATAGGAAATCTGAAAAAGAAAAATGGTGGCACCTCCAGATATTGTGTTCAACATGAAGGACATGATCAGCCCACCTTTGCAAAACCCTGAGAAGGCAAAAGATGATATCATGGTAATCTAATTTCTAAACACTTGCCAATGAAGTAACACGGCAGTTCATGTTAAAATGACAGTACAATTTTGAATCCTCATTCAAAACTAGTAAAATACCACATAAGAAATATAAGCAAAGCAATACTCTTTTCTACATACCATGTACATTGTTTCAGGGCACATCTTTATGAGGCTTAAAGGAAGGAGTAACATTGTTACCAAGTATCTTTAAGTATCCATAATAAATAAATAAAAAATACTAATTTACTATTAAAGGAAAAACAATTTGCCTTTGTGGGTTACAGAATTGTTGCACTATTTAACTGTCATTAAGATCAAATTTTTTTTGCAAGACAAGATTATGCTGACAGGCTACTCTATATGACCGTTTTAGATACATGCCAACTGTTGCTGCAACAGCAGATTATAGGCAATAATAAGATAACCTACATCTAGACCTTTTAGTTGTAAAGTCAGAACTGTATCTACTGACCTGCCATGTATAAAGCAAGAGGAGAAGTCAGGGGAGTCAAGGCGATTCCTTAACGGTTAAATAGTATCAGAAGATAATAGATGACCAAGAAAATTTGAGATAAAATACTAGTATTCACAAGGCAGAGGTATTTTGAATTGAGAGGGTTCAACCAGGTAAGATGGCCTAGGATGAAGGATGATTTAGTTCAAGTTCAAGGAATAAAAAGAAGACCAAAGTGGAATCAAAAGAGTAAATATGAGGTAAAATACGCTAACCTCCCTAAGGTTCCAAAACAAGACAATTTCTTACAGTTAAACAGTATCAGTAGATGGGTATATGATTAATGACAAAATTTTGAGAAAAAATATACTTGTATTCATTAGGCAGAGCCAGCCAGAATATAATGAGGGACGAACCAGGCAAGATGGCCTAGGATGAAGGATGATCTAATTCAAGTTGAAGGAATAAAAAGAAGATCAAAGTGATGTGGGAAGAATAAAGATAAGGGTTAATACAGTGACCTACTCTAAGCTTTCACAAACACAGTTTCTCTGCCAAGGCTTCAATAATAGTTACAAACCTCTTGGTCACAGCAAAATAATGGTCAAAGTTGAAGTAGGGAAAATTAGTCATTTCATTTAATAGAGATTTTTTAAATGAAAATAAAGTAAAATAATTGAAAATCATCTTAGCTTTAACAGTTAACACTATCTTGAGTTGATTGACATTGTTGGCACTAGAAGAAATGTCAATAGTTGATCTACACACCCAACCTGATCTACAAACCCAATGTATAATCACATGACTTGGAACCTAAAAAAGGAGTTATCCATTATCAAAGCTATGACGGCCCTCCATTGATTCACCATCAAGTTGACTCGCACACCACTACTGTTAGACTCCCATAGGGTTAATTAACCACTCTATCATGTCCTAGTTATCATCAACTTTCGATCGCTCCTAAAGGTATCACCTAACCTCATCCAAAAGACCACCTACTGTTTCTGGCCAAACCGTCATCTTCTGGCCTTTTCCACCACTATCAGCAAACACCTGACCATTAACATCAATCAACAATGACAACCCAAGTCATCGTAGTTGGAGCGATCAACACATGTCACACCATTAGATAACCCTTAATTAATTTGGTGTACTTAATCAAATGATGAGAAAGATTTTGCTAATGCACATATAAAAATTAGCAGTTTAACATATTTCAAGGGTGTTGTGACAATTTTTGAAACCATGGGGGTGAATCCATATTTTCTTGAACCTCAAGGTAGGAAAATTTTTTTACCCAGAAGATAATGATTGGTAAGGATCAAGGAGAATATTGCTTCATACATGGCCATGGCAACATGCAACTAGACATTGATGAACGAATGCATTGATTAGATGCAATCATTGTGGATAAGCATCAGATATTAAATGGATGAATATATTTAGGATTTTACATACACAAACATCATTGAAAGAAGCTTGGTTGAAACAAATTATATTTAAATTCTAAAACACATAAAAGACCCTCAAATCTTTTTATGATAAAAGAATGAGAAACCTTGAATAGTCAGACCCCTTTAAATGTGTGGCAGCTAAAGTTGCAGCATCAGTCCAGCATCCAGCATCTTGTAACTGCATAAGAGTTCAGAAAATAATTAAAATCCAGCACATATTAAGCAACATTTGTAGGCCACCTTTTCATGCCTAATTTGTTGTTGAGAGAAGTCTCATTCACTTTTACCGGTACCAAGGCTTTGAAATAATCTCCAATCATGAATATGTACCTTTCAATCACACAAAACTTCTATGGTTGATTAACTAGATATGATTCTATTCTTTTTCCATATCTGTCCATTTTAATGCACTAGCACAAGCATAAGTAAGCCATTACCACTTTATCATCCAGATAGATGGATAGAGCATTTATCAACTAGATCGACAGATAGATAATTCCACTTCCAGTCCTGATCTTAAAATTTGGAATATATGTCACCAGGTATCTGTGCATAATTTTTTTTTTTTAAAAGAAAAAGGATGCATATAACTTTTCAAGTTTTTTGGCAAATTTTATGTGCCCTTGAACCTTTTTGCTATTTGCTGGAGGTACTGCCTCCATTGATGCCATTTCCATGCTGATAGAGTAATGTACATACACAAACTACATATTGAAAACAAACTTCAGAGGCCTGAAAATTTTATATGGAAAATATATATAAGATACTAACCTGAGAACAAGCCTCTTGATACCTTCCAACGGCACAAAGAAGATGAGTTCCAGACAGTGACCTGTCATTCCTCACCATGTTGGCTGCAACAACCTAGAGTATCAAATAGTAGCAAAGAAGCCGAACGTCACATGAAAATAAACCATTGTATCAAAATTTAAGCTTTGAAGTAGAAACATGCATTTCCTAAGTAATACTCACCTTAACTGCAAGCTCAAGAAGAGACCTTGACACAGCAGAAGAAAGAGCAACTGCACGTAGGGCATTTGCATAGAAGTAAGAGCTTTCTGGAGAAGTGGAAAGCAATAAACTGACAGCAGCCTCTAAGTTTCCAACTGAGACAAGCCTGCCATAAACAATATGAAATATAAATATTAGAACTTTGAACATACTACAAAAGAAGATGCCTGAAACTGGTTTAGAGGCACTATAATTTACCTTAAAATGAAAACAAATTAGGAAAAGTTGAAATATTATCAGTGCAAAGGACTTCTTTATCAAGGGATCCAACAAATCCAGAGCCTAAATAAAATCATAAAGCTATTACAGCGCAAACTGCTTTTCTTTATCTCTAGTTTTAAATAGATGGTCCACAAAGTCAGGATAGAAAGAAACCAACTGATTCTAATGTTGGAGGCTAATGTGCAGTTTAAGATTGGAAAGCCGGTCAAAGCCACGTACTGCATGAAGAAAGTCCATGCAAGTTCCATGCTTTAACTTAATTAAAAGATTGGCATAGCTAAGGATAATCCTTTTGCGTTTTAGTTCTGATAAAATTTTCTTTTATCTGCATTGCCATATCTATATTTCTCTTCTTGTTTGTTTGGTATCTGTGTTTCACCTATCCTTATACACAGAGGGTAATTAGTTAGAAACAGCAAAACAAAGGTTTTCCCCAAGGTGCCAGTCGATTAAGAATTTTGCTAATTTGAAACTTGAACAGCATTTCTTGCAACATGTGGCAAAAGGCAATCAAAGAGTAACTATAAGATTTTGGTATTCAACAAATAGCTGAAGATTAGAGTTGAGGTCATTCTGAATGATAAAACCTGGCTAAAACATACATTGTCTTTCAAATATATTAGCAACTATAAAACAACTCCATACATTCTAGCAGTGGAATCACAGAAACTCAGAAAGAACAACATAAAAAGACTAATATGGAGAACTCACTCATGTACACGGTTCTGAATAGCCTGTTCTCCCTCCAATTTCTCATGCCAAGGTATACGCGCACTAGCAGTTTCCCACAACTCTTCTTGCCCGAAAGCCATCAATCTAAGTTGACCTTGACTCTGCTAACCAAAAAATCCAATTTACAACAGAGTTACAAGAAACAATTACCCAGATCAATGTCTGAAACAAGGAAGACGAGGAACAAGGGACAAAAGGAGTAGCATTTATACAGAAACCTTTGTAAGAAGCAAGTGGTGGGAATACTGAATGACCTACCAAAGAACCCCTCTTTTTGGTTCCTGCCACAGCTTTTTTTGAAGTAATCCTACTCAGCATGGATGTGTCGTCAAGCTCTGAAGTAGAAGCTGCAAGGGAGCCCTTTTGTGGAGACTTCTTTGATAACTTATTCATCAAATGTTTAAGAGCATGAGGCAACTGTAACCAAAAAAGTGCTTCTGCGGTTTCACCAAAGATTGCAGCAGCAAAAGCAAACCTTGCAGCATAGCCCTTATTCACTATAGTAGCATACACTCTCGCCCTCTCATCATCAAGTATGCTGCCTGAGCCAAAAAACATTAGAACTAGGTAAGAAGGAAACAAATCACTTAAATGACTCGAATGCAAAACCCATCAATACTAGAAATAGATCATGAGGCCAGAAAGCTACCCTCTTTTCGATAAGGTTCTAATACTTTGAGAAGCATCTCTGGCACAACTGAGTCACCAATAGAAGGTACCTCAACCATGTGACTGCGAAGATCCTTCGTGGATGAAGGAGTTCCAGGAATTAAATGAGGTCTCTTCTTTATAGTTGTGCTACAAGTATTAAACCAAGACGGCTTCACACCCAATTGCAAGATCATCCGCAATGCCTGCACCAAATAAATAACAGCTAAGCTAGTAAGTTACTATAAAAGTCAATATCCACATAGATTTTCTAAAGCTGATTTCATATCTTGAAACAAAGCAGTGTTGACATAGATATCAAGATCACTGATTTTTTCAAAAGCACTTCTGCATGTTCACCATCTCCACTAGACATAACCAAATAAAATGCAGCTCCAGACTTAGCAAGGCCAAAAAAATTTCTTTCAGTGACCTTCCCTTTTGATTTTCTTCAAAAATTTGAGGTACCAACAGTAACTCTCAACAGCAACCACTTGCCTTGATGTTGTCCAGGACAAAATTATGAATCAAATTTAAAAGGAATATTATGGTATTGCTTGAAGGGTCCACTTAATGTATGCCTTAAGGGCACCTACCAAGAGATGGAAAATAGAAAATAATAAATATTATTTTGTTATTTCAAGAAGCCAAAATCATTTATTAACCGGAAAATTTTCTTTGATGTGAAAAGTAGCTTGTAGTATTCGGTGTTTTAAACTTCTCAACATGGGTCCTTACTCCTTAGGAGATACATTAAGATAAAACTTATGAAAATGAAAATGGTAAGAAGGTAGAGTCATTATTACCAGTGCGTGTGGTGTAGGAAGTAATATGGGTAAGCATACAGGCATAGGACGGAATCTCTCTTTAATAGCACAAGAATGGGGCATTGAGCCAATTCTTTTCACACTTCTGTATGGAAAAAGCAAGATTACTTATCAGGGGAGAACTAGGAAACATGAAAATATCATATCCTTTGAAAACTAATTCAACAATAACAAATATGATTATCCCTCAAACAAATGGCTACTTTTAAAACTTTGTTTCACTTTCTTGAAATGGCTACTTTTAAAACTTTGTTTCACTTTCTTGACATTATTTTATAAGTGTGAACATATTGGTATCACAATCAACTTCTTTAGTCCCCAACTCTTTGTCAGCCTACAAAAGCCTGACCTGCTTTTCATTATAACCAGAGCCACGACAGACCACCATCTAAAACTCCAACCAGCTCCCATCATGAATATTGGGGAGTGATAAGTATTCAAGACATAAAATAAAAACTCTTAGATTCATCATTCATGTAGAGAAAAAGGTGTTAATCAAAGAAAAAGGAGAATGCTTACATATTGACCTCAATAAGGCGGAAGCTGCTGTCAGCTCCAGCAATACACAATACTAATGGATCATTTTTATCAGTGCGCAGAGGCAACCAATCAAGTTCCAACACAAGAGTTCCAGGAAATTGAGGTTGTAAAAGGGAATTGGCCAATGGGTCCTGTGAATCCTACAAAAGAAATTGCATAAAATTAATGCTTATTATACCGAAAGCTAAATATTGATAACAAGAGTTTCCAGCTGATTTTGCATATTTTGATGAGGAATAGAGGCCAAAGAATTAGATGAATACACATAAAGCATAGTCAGTCTCCTACTTACTAGATCAAATACAGAAAATGTATTGTCATAAAATAGCACTGCAATACGCCCTCGACTACGGTCTCCTGCAACAACAGGTGAGAATTTGATTCGCCGAATTCCTTCTCTGTGAGTATTAAATGAGGACGAATGTCCAGTTGTGACATCCCACCACCGTATATTTCCTGACCTGTCCCCCATAACCTAAGAAATTATTAAGTCACGGCTCATCAATACACAATTCTCAGGAGGACCATGGCTCTGTTACAGATTACCAATCGGACGACAAACTTAAGACATAGTATACATACAACATGGGGCAAGCGATAAGCCATGGCTGTAATCAATCCATCAGATGAAACGAATGAAGAAGAAGGCCATTTCGGTCTAGAGACAAGTAAAAAAGCACAGCCTTAGTGAGATAAAACAATCAAATATTCGTTATTACGTTATATAGCATGAAAAAAGAGACAATACAAAGCAATCCATGAAATACCCTATAAGGAGTTACGTAAAAATAAAATTAGACAAATATTGGCTAAGTGTGTGGATGTAGGGAGCAAGCATTTTCTTTCCCATTCAGTGTTATAACTGATCTATCTTTTCATCCACCATAACAATTAAGAATCATTAGCAACAATGATACAGCCAACACATGGAGGTACATAATCTTTAAATAAGTGGCCTGAGCATATCATGTGTAAAATGTGAAGCAATCATGTACGATAAATCACAGGATGATCTATAATCAAGAAAGAATAGAGCTAAAAGTGGTCAAGTCAGACCTTCTAATAGTTGACCCATCACAAGACAATGTCCAAACAAAGTTTTTTAAAACTTATCAGAACAATCCACATAGAAATATTAAAAGATAAAAACATAAATTAGTTCTGATTACTGTATCCCCCTTTTAACTTAGTCTGAACTAGCGCATGGGAAACCACATTAACTAAATGCAATATAGAACATTGTTGGGCAGTTAATATTAATCCACAAAAATTCCAATTCCACAAGGCTGTTGGGCAGTTGATATTTACTCAACAAAATGGTGATTCCATTAGGCAAGAATTCACAAGGAAGAATAATAATACCGGAAGTCTCGAATCCTCCGTCCATGAACCTCAAAAACTCCAAGTGCCCCATTCACAAGTGCAAATGTGAAACTTTCGGAAGTGTCATCTTGAGATCCATCAGCACACACTGTCTCTGCAGATAAAAGTTGCATTTATGTCCAGACAATTTAAAATATCCAAGAAAATCAGAAGCCATTATCTTACATCAGCCACTGCCTGGCATAATCATAAGCATAATAAGTTAAGAAGCTCACTAGAATCTGATGAAGATGCCTTTTGTGCGGAAGATGCTCCATCCATCGCTGTAAGATCTTTGGAGGACTCTGATGGTTGCCTAGAAGGATTATTTTGACTTGGCCGTGGAACCGTTGGAAGAGTCCATTCCAATACCGTGAATGGAAGAGCTAATGATCTAAGCTACATAGAGGTATAGAGCATAATAATTATATATGACAAACAAACTAATTTGACTAAACTAAGCATTGGTATGTAAATGTAGCAATGGTTGATATTGTAAAGGAAAAGTCATCCTGTATGGCAAAACCAATCTATCATAAATATACAGAAATTTACATGAAAGTAATGATATGTAAATGGATGACATATAATTGTAGCAGGAAAACTTCCTCAACCACAATTTGTGTAGAAGAAAGAAAAAGGACAACATTTTTCAGTCAGCCAGAAAATCACAAGGATAGAGGAAAAGTAAAGTGGCTGTTCAAACAAATAAGAAAGAATTAGATGCATAGCACAATGGGAAAGCATAGGGGAGATTCATAGAAAATCTAAGATAACCATGACCACCTTATGGTAATTATTAAGTTTTGTAGTATTTCTCACAATAAATGAGTCTGCATGTTTTCTTCTGAAACTTTTTTTAAGACAAAGGACATTTTAGGTGCAGAAGTAGCCATTATCCACAAACACCAAAAATTTTGGCATCATGTCATGACTTCATATGCAAACAAATGTATGGGCTCTATGGAACATAATAAGACAAGTGACTCCAAATAATACCCATACACCATACTGTCTCCATTGATATTCAAAAAATTCCCTTGTAATAAAGAAAAATATGCTCCCTTCATCTGATGAAGTGATACCTACATGCACATTATTAAAGCCAATCTTTCCAAACTTTCATTAGTTCTATTTCTTAAATACTTAAAAGCGTTGACTTCCTTCCAACTCCATCAAAAGAAGCCACATTTTTAGCAAGCAACAATCCCTTCCAGTGTTGGAACACTAGGATACCAAAATTGCTTAAATTATTGCATGCTCAAATTTTCTAGGGGTGATCAAACACCTGGTATTTGATGAATACAGCACACCAACATTTGGTCTCTATCACACTAATTAAAGGCCAAAAATCTCGACACACTACAAATGGTTTCATTCTAAATGAGAAAGGTAGTAAGGAAACTTAAAGATAAAATGAAGCTAAGCGATGACATAAAGTTGAAACAGTCCGTTTCACATGCACACAAGAAATATACTAAAGCCAATAACCATGCAGAGAGTTTTACGTAATTAAGAACAGTTAATGATTTCTACAAGTTTATTGACAAACACCTATTCAAAATAAGGTTCAAATGGTAGAAACATTTCAAGTGGAAATAGGAAAAAGATAAGGCATAAGCCAACTTACCATAATGGGATTTTTTGTCATTGCCCAAACCTCTACAGGGGCATCACGAAATAGAATTAGAAGATACCTGGAAATTTGTTTAAATCATAAGAGATGGGGTTACCACAAGTTGCAGATGTAGTCTTGAAGAGTGAAAAGAGAGCATAAAGTTGAACATAAAAAGGGAAAAAAGAGGGCAGTAAAAGAAAGTGGCATCCCAAACATATCAGTATTTCAACTAAGCCACATTGGAACAGATAAGTTAAAGATTATCATCAAAATTCCATCTCTCAAGGCTTTTAATGAAGTTACAACTGTTAAAACTCTATATGGAAATTCTTGTTTTCGATTCTAGGAGTATATTTGGTAGTGATTCTATGCGGGATTCAATTTAATTGATTTCTTTTCCTTTTTCATGTCTTTCATTTTATAATATATTTGTAACTTCTTCATAGTGAAATACACAACACAATTTTCTCATCTTCACTCTTTTGTTTTACCTAGTTGTACTCTCTCTTTCTCAACATGTATCAGAGCAGAGTAGAGATGCCTAATTTTTCTTCTATAAAAAAGAATAATAATAATCAAAATCCTCGCTCGTCACTATCAAAATGATTCCTTCAACCTCCGGCCGCTCGCCGCCGATATCATTGTGTTTGCCGGTGTCCAGCCATCAAAACCCCTACAATTTTCTCTTCTTACCTAGTTGTGCTTTCTCTCTCTTTCAACAATAACAAAATTCAAATTCAATCAGTAATTAATTAAAACCCCTTCCATTCATAAACATATTTTTCTTTTACAATTCCCAAACAGTATCACATTCTCTTCCATATTTCCCAAGATTATCCTCAGACTATTATGACACCCGACTGCCTATAGTTAATCATATTCTATTTATCTGTTATACTGCAAGAAGAGTTCCAACATTCTATACCCCAATTCTCAATCCATACCCTGATTAAGTACTCCAACATTTATCAAAATTCTTTCATGACGCACCTATATATAACATATGTTTGGGTATTATATTTACAGTAACATCCAGATTTAGATCTTACCCAGGTACCTCTATCTTAATAATGTTACCATTAAACCCTTCACACTAATTAAAAAAGAACTAGTTTCTAATAACCTAAGCAAGTATGAATTCAATATCTTCTCAATCTAACAAATTCAAACCCCTAGCCACTATCTGATTCACTAAGCTTATCAACCTAACAATATCACTAATCAACCCATACCCCAGGTTGCGGTGAACAATCAAAAATAATATTATGAAATACGTAGGAATTTTCACACTCTTGCTGACTTTAAAACCAAGTTCTTTTGTTTGACTGGACTTCATGAACTTTTCATATTTTAAAGGAATTATCCACCAAATTTCATTAATCTAGCAATCTACTACAGAACTCGATAAAATAGCTTTAGTAATCTTAAAAAGATACACAACTTTCCCACTTTTTAGCTCCCATCAAGCATAAGCAATATATTGACCACACAAAATCAAAGTTGGCCTCATCAGTTATTCGTCACACAAACATTTATAGCAATGGAACCAACAATAAGTATTATAATCACATCGACACCAATATTTCAATGCAGATATTTATGAGAAAAACTATAATCACATCAAGAAAGATATTTATGAGAAAGATGTCTTTCAGATTCTAGCCTTTCCAACACAGATCTAGCTTATTATATGTGGTAAGCTAACCTTGTAAGCTTTCTATATGTCGCTACTATTTCCTTTAGGAAACTTAGGTTAATAAAACAGGTGCTACTTCAATGTCCAAACAAAAATAAAAGTATGATTTTAAGTAAAAATATAATGGATGCAACAGTTAAGACGAGAAACTGGGTTTGAAGACAACCTTCCAGAGGAAGAAGCCCTTAAAGCTCTTATAGGTGCACGCTCAGGCTTTTGTAAAACTCGAAATGTTCTATTAAGCCCACTTCTAAGGCAGGTAACGACGAGCCTATTAATATAACCTCCAGTTTTCTCATTCACCTGAGTCCAGAAAGTACTGATTATAAGAACATGTTTATGTTTAAGAAGAAATCAATACATAAGGCATCACCTAAGTATAGGATCCCACAATCCGAACAAGCAGAAGGACAAAAGAAAGATTAGTGGAGGCGTAAATAAATAAAGGAAATAGAATAGATAATGAATTTAAATAAATAAAAAATTTCAAGACTGAATGTCAAGTACCTGAATGTAAGAAAATGAAACCAGTCTAGAGTTTCCAAGCCATCGTAATCCCCTGACAGTACCATTATGAACAGAAAAACTTGCAGCCACAGCATTGGCAGAAATGTCAACAACATCAATTGTCCCACTTTGGGTCCCCAAAGCAACAAGTGGAACAGCTACAGCTGGATAGTTTCCCCCACCTTCAAATAATATTATCAATTTAATCAGCAGAAAGAAGTTACAATTCATACCCACAATAACTTTGAAATTTTTTTAAGAAGATTGAAAATCAATAGATACTAACGGGCCAAAGTTGCTGTTAAAGAAGGGGATGGTACAGACAACATGGTCAATGTTGAAGAAAGAAGTTGAAGTTGTCCAACTAAGCTGACCTGCATGAATGGTTTGGCATGTAAGTAGGAGGCATATCCCAAAGAATTTGTATTGTCCAAGAAGAATCTTTTCACCAATAATATCATTGTCTATGGAATCAACAACCAACACCACAAGAAAGTAAAGAAGTACTTTTAAGCCTCAATGAACGCTTGACAAAGAAGAAAAGAAAATCAAAGAAACCAGCTAAACTATACCACAGAAAAAATGTTTTGGCCTTAAGAATCCGATTTCACTCTTCAATTCACCATATCTGTATCCAGATGAAGGAATCTCCATATAGGCAATATTTTTATATATTATGCATAATTCAGTCATAATTTACCCAACTAACCTTTATCTCTAAGGCCTGGCAAAACAAACTTCAGTCTAAGGGTTCTTAGCTATGGCCTACGGAAGTAAAGCTTAAACGAGTATATTTTATTAAAACGTTGATAGTTTGGTTGTATAAATTAAACGCTTTATAGTAGTACATTACCCGAGAGGATCTCATTATAAAGAAAGTATAAATTAAAATTTCTAAAATAATAAGAAAGTATCTTTGACATTATAAAGCTTCATAAAAGCTCAAAAAGAGCTTATTGGAGAAGCAAAATTTTGAAATTTTCTTAACAGATGTAAAAGAGCTTTTTTAATATCTCATAATGTCTTAATGGATAGGAACCAAATGACATAAAAATATTTCAAAAAAGCTCTTTTGCCTATTAGATAAACCTAACTAAACAATCACCAAGTAACTCAAGAACTATTATCTTGACAAGAGTAAGAGGCTAGGGCAGAGTAAGTTCAATGGTTGTGTACTTCCCAATAGGAATTTGTGGATCTAGCAACAGAGGTAAACAGGATCATTACTAACCAAAACAGTTAAAATTTTAATATTAAAGGTTAGTAAAATTAATTAATTCTGAGGATGGAGTTAATTCATGCTAACGGCAATAATTGCATCATTAACATAAATGTTAAAAATTGAAAGGGAAAAGTCAAGTAACGAAATAAGTATATGTTACAAAGTTAAACCAATTAAATTTTGAACTCTAAATGCTAGGAATTTATTGAGCAATAAGTAATTGAAGACCTCAATTATAGCACTTGTTGCCAAGGGTCACTGACTCCAGCATCAACATTCTTCTTACACCTTGCAAACCGTGTGTTAAAAGTTCAGTCAAAATGAAAATTTTTATCCATCCTCAGGGAGGAAAAAAAAAATTTCCAATGCAAAATTTGATTATTCTTGGCAAGCCTTGGCCACCAAAGTGTTTATTGGTTTTTTTTTTTTTTGAGCCACAAAATGTTATTTTTACTCTGCATCTTTGCATGCCAACAGGTTTCGTAATCAAAAGAATACCAAAGTTGTTCAAAACAACAAACACAGCAAAATTCAAGTATCTAGACCTTTTTCTTTATCCCAGTCAAATTATTGCAGTCTTCACCCACAAAGTTAACGTAATAAACTACAAAAATATAATAATTGCAGAGAAATTGTTTATTCACAAACCTTAAATGACATATCTGCCTGACTGGAGCTCTTAGATGGGGGCCTTCTGCTGCCACTCATATGTTCCAGTTGCTTACCTGCTTCCAGGGTAAGTGCATCACTAGAAGAAGCTAAGCTATTAGTACTGATACTTGCAACTGGAACTTCAGTGACATCAGGATCCATACCAGAGTTTGTAACATCTTTCTGAGAGTCTTCAGTCCCTTCAGCAGTCAAGAGCCAGTTCCATATTTTTCCATCATCAGAAATGGAGATTAAATGTGTCTTGGAAAGAAGAAGTGTATCATCAGAAAAATCAAAAGGATTATCAAAATCCACACTGGCTGAAGGAGAATGAGGTGCATGTTCATAAAGCTTGCCAACATTCTGCAGGATGGACTCTGATTGACATATGAGGACAGAAAGAACTGAAGGAGAAGGGACAGATGTGCCAATTGAAGGCATCAACTCTTCCATTGTACACATTACATGCACCTGTTCTCCTCTGTGATGATAAGCAAATAAGTAATTCCCTTATATCCAGAAAAACATTCATGATTAAAATCACCTATGATTACAAGGATTACATGAAAGATAACAAGAAAAGCTAGCCCCTGATTTTCTTCAACATCAATCATTATGACTCACATCTGATTGGGGAAAAGAGGAAAAAACCACAGATGTATATTGATGAGAAGTACTAAGGCATTTTATAATGGAGACGGGCAGTGAAACCAAATTAGGTAATTACGTTTGGTTTTCTTTTGACACAAAGCTATCATAGGTCTGTTTATTGGTCTCAAAATATACAAACAAATAGAAACAAGAAACCCAATTCTTATTTCTATTCAATAGCTAGAGCCACCAGCCACCTAAAAAGATAGAAAAGAAAGAAAGAAACCTAGTCTTGTCTCTATCAACTTGAATCTTCAGCAACACCATAGTCCTTGCCTCCCTCAACTTGAATCATCAGCAATACCACGTAGCTACCACCAGGCTGTTGCACACAACTCGTCACCAGCCACTTGAATTGCCAATACTCTTGACTTCCCACCACCACCTCTGATAATTTGCCATTACATACCCTTTACAATTTTAACTTTTATCTTTAAATACAATTTTTGACCGGTAAAACACACCTGTGCCATTACTCTTCAATTCTCTCTCTCAACTTTCTCTGCAAATTGAGTTTAGTACTTTGCAGTTTGTGTCAAACTTTTGAATAATATTGCGACACTAAAGTTCAATGTTATCCTCATTTTTGCTAATGGAATATTGATTTATAAGAGTCTCATTAATTTTCATTATTTATTTTTCATTTTCTTATCAGAAAATAGATTGATATATAGGAGTTTGTGTTATTAAACTATTTTGCCTGATTTTTATACTTCTTTGAGCTTGATCTATCTATTGTTATGGTCAATATTGCATCTGACTTCTATGGAAATGTCAACAAAACCGTGATTTGCTTTGATAAACAGCTCATGAACATCCAGACTTTTTCTCCTAGGGAGAGGACCAGACACATATTTCAAATCAAGATATTCAATAAGGAACTTAGATTCTCGAGTAGCATAAACAAAAAAACCACCACTCTACAACATCACCTTCCTAGAATCATTTTACTTTCTAATAGACTTGAATCTCTTTCTCTCAAAGCTGTACTCCTACCCTTAAAGACTCGAGAGGTGTAGCAACTAAACAGTAAATTCTCTCTAGCTTAGGTTTCAAGCAAATTGTAGGCATTATCTACGGAACAGAAAAGAGATCACTTGTTTTCATAAAAGTTGCCACTGCCATTTTTCACCACATTAAAACATGTATTTGAATTCCACTCAAAAGTACTCTACTGCCTTTCTTACTAACAAAATTGCTGCCGTTTATTGATGTTACTCCTTAAAGGCATTAATTGTAAACACATTGTGGTCGCATAAATTATAGTAATAATGGAAGAACTGAAGTGAAATGAAATCATACTCTTTTCGCCGCCAAATGCTGAGCTTCCCATCAAGATGAGCACAATAGAGCAAGTCATTATTCGGATCCACCGACACATCTAGAAACTTGGCACAGCCTCGCGGCAATGATGTAGAAAAAAGTTTTGTATCGTACTGTAAATCAAATACAACTAACTCCCTTGGAAAAGTCACGAATATAATATGCCTCCACTGCGGCGAAAACGCAAATTTCACCATATAAAGCGGAAACAACCCGGAAGCAGGGGACGAGGCAATGCCACTCAATTCCCTCTCCAGCTTCAGCAATTCAGTACAATCCGTTGGAATCTGCAGTTCTTTAATTACAATGTCATCTTCTCTGTCTCCTAACACTTTTATTGACAATAAAAGACCTTTTAGACCAAGAACGCAGAAATGGCGGGAATCAAAAGGATCACGGCGGATACAGGAGAGGTATTCGGGCGACGCGTCGTATTTCCATATACAGGTGGCGGAAGCGGTGGTGCTGTAGAGGGAGAGAACAGAGGGGCCGTTAATTGCGGCGAGGATGTAGGAGTCGGGTTTGGACATGATCCAGCAGAGGTCCTGGACGCCAAGCTTGGGATTAGGATCGGGGTCGAGCCAAAGTGCGACGGAGCGGAGTCGGAAGTCGAGTAGAGCGATGCGGCCATGGCGATCAGCGGCGGCGAGGAGGAGGTGGGAGGTGGAAGGCTCGGTGGAGAGCAAGTCGCAACGAAGAGAGAGCGGGGTCCAGCGGACGGAGGTGACGAAGGGAGAGAGAGATGCAGAGGAGTTGGTGGCAGTGGGTGGAGGAAGAGGGATGGTTGAGATTAGCTGGAGAGAGCGAGAGTCGACAATGGATATGGAGGAGCCGGAGGCGAAGGCTAGAAGACCTGAGGAGCTTACATCGGCGGATCCGAAGTTGTTGCGGCTGGGTGGACCTGGCAGCATGTAATAGCAGTCCCAGTTGTCGGCAGGTGGTGGTCTTGGGATCGACATTGTCGTTTGCTCTTTTGTTTGCAGTTACGGTGGTGTCGTTTTGGTGAAGGGATGTGGATTAGCTGATCCCTCTGCGACTGCGAGTGTAGACAGGTAGACAAGGAGAAAGTTGATCGGTTTGATTGGTCTTAACTGAGAATTGTTGACTCTCTTCGATCACAATACCGGAGAGAGGAGCAATAAAATTAAAAACAAAAATGAAAAAATGTTTTGGACAGAAATATCTACGTCTGTGTTTTATTAACAATACTCTTAAAAAAGTAACGTTGCCAACTCGAGTTTTAATTATTAATTCCCGCGGGGTATTCATTCGCACTTTCCTGAGGTTTCGTCAAGTAGAGGAGAAGCCCAGTAATTTCGTAAATTACTACTAACGTCCCTGTATTAACTGTATATGACAATATTTAAAACTCCAAAATAAAATTTAAATATCCGATCCCTTAAGGTTTGAAAAATCACAATAAATCCCTCAAATTTTTTAAAATGATGAAGTAACTTCTTAGTATTTACAAATATGTGATTATTTTAGTAATCCTCAAGAGAAAAATTTGCAATTTGAGATTGGGTGGGCCAGGGTTGTTGGATCTACCAAAGAGCGGGCACAGAGTGTACTAATGATCCCGTATCATTCCTATTAGAAAAGTCCATAAATGTCCCTCATATTTAGTCAAGATAGTCAAAATTTAAATTGACAAGTTAATCCCTCTTGTTAATAAATAATAACAGTGATGAATATTCTTTTATCTTAAACATAATGACTAAAATACCCTCGATTATATAACTAATTGAGTAATGATTATTTATATTTTTTTTTCTAATTAATTGTATGCGATAAAAAGGAGAGTAATTAAACTAATTAAATTAAAACTGAAAATTTAAAAGAATTGTCAACATTAAATTAAAACTGAAAAAAAGATAAAGAAAAAATTAACTACATATTAAAAACTAAAGACCTAAAATATCATATCTAACGAATATTTGGTTTACATTTATTATCCATTAAAAATTTATGGGATAGTCTTAAGTATGTTTTAAAGATATATGTTAAATATTTGAAATTTATATATTTTAATCATAAAAATCATTACATGATATTGAAATTATATTAAATTAATTATTTTATTGAATTTAATGAGTTTTATAATAAAAGACAAAATTTTTGAAATTTTTTTAATTGAAATACATAAGTTTTTTGAGTTTAGAACAAATGTTAAGACTATTTGTAATACTCCATGTTTAAATAATTATTTAATTGCTGCACTTCATTGAATTCAAATCAATACTTTATTTATTTATAATTTTTAATATTTAGTTTATCTTATTTTCATATTTTTCTCCTTTTTTTTGTTGGTTTTTAATTTTATATTGACAATTTATTTTTAATTATTTAATTTATTTTAATTAATTTTCTTTTTATCACATAACAATTGGTTAAAAAAGTTTATTTATATTTATCAAAACTATAACTTTATCTCTTATTTTATTTTTAAATATTTATTTAATCAATTATAGAATAATGATATTTTAGTAATTATATTGAGATCAAGGAATATTCTTTAACAAAATATTAAAATTATAGATGGATCTATCAATTTTAAAACTGACTGTTCTTTGACTTGGGAATGACCCGGTGGATGTTTATTACTTCTGCCTGATTCCTAGTCGTATTCATCAGTAGACGTGAAAGATGGCCGGGTACTCGGGCCCGATCTCTTGCTTGCCCCATCCATGCCGACAACTGGGTTAAACGTGGGTTAAACGTAGAGCAAAATGAATAAAATATCAAAAACTTTTAGATTATGATCATATCGAATTATATATATATATATACATATATATATATATATATATATATATATAGGATCAAGTTATTGTGACTTAATTTTTTTGACTTAATTTCACACATCATTTAATAGCCATTGATTTTTTAATCTAACGGTAGAAAGAGTTGCTGAGTTGGCATTAAAAAAAATTACTTTTTAACTTCTTTTTTCCACCCATG